>RJWJ010003065.1:0-91097 GCA_004363605.1 Indri indri | reverse complement strand
ATCCCCCTAATCCCTAGAGAGTATTTCTGCCATGTGATCAACCTAGTGTTGATCAGTTAGAACCAGTTTGATGGCGAGTACAAGTGGAGCCCGTTCTTCTGCTCTTGTGGTGCTTCACTTTGGATAATGGGCTTAATTTTAATCCAGGAAAGTGTAAGAGGTGCTAGATCACTGTCGTTTCTTATGATTGAGTAATATTTGCCTTTTTGAACTAAACTCCACTTCACTATGATGTATTGTGTTTTTTATGTGTTGCTAGATTTCGTATGCTAATCAAGAAATTTTATATCCGAGAGACTGAGGGATATTGGTGTGTACATTAATTTTTTTCATATGTCTTTCTTGGGTTTTGCTGTCAGACTTTTTTAGCATTGTAAACTGGCTTGCTAGGGAGATCTTCCCTCTATTTATGAATAATTCTCTGCATGATTGGTATCATTTCTTCTTTAAATGCTTGCTAAAGTTCACTAATACAATCATCTGGGCCTGGAGTTTTTTCGACTTTAGTAAAATTATGATTACCAATTCAATTTATTTAACAGAGATAAGGCAATTCATGTTTCCTATTTCTTTTGTGGTCTTTGATTCATTGTGTTTTCCAAAGAATTTGTCAAGCTTATTGATATAAAGTTATTCATAATGCCCAATTCTTTTTCTTTTAAATCTGGAAAATATGTAGTAATATCTGTTCTTTTATTCTTCATGTTGGTAATTTGTGATTTCTTTCTATTTTTTTCTTTAATCAGGTTTATCATTTTGTTATTGTAAAAGGACCAAATTTTGGATTTTGCTAATGCAATGATCTATTTTTCATTTTATTGATATCTTCTTATAACTTGTTTATTTCCTCTCTTCTAACTCATTGTGTTTAATTTGCTCTTTGGGTATAAACTTGGATTATTGATTTGAAGACTTTCTAATGCTCTAATATAGCTATTTAAAGCTCTGAATTCCTCTCTGGGCACAGACTTAACATATCTATAAATTTTGACATGATATGTAATCATTACCAGTTAATTTAAAATATTTTCTGATTTCATTTGTGATTTCTTTTTGATCTGTGGGTTATTTAGAAACATGCTGCTTAATTTTCAAATATTCGTATTCTTTATGCTATCTTATTATTGATATATAATTTATTTTGTTGGCATTGGAAAATATACTCTAAGATTTAAATTTTTTAAAATACTGAGTCATATTTTATTATGCAGAATATGGTTTATCTTGATAAGTATTCCATCTGCAATTGGAAATAATGTATGATATGGAGTTGTGGGGTATATCAGTTAGGTCAAGGTTGTAGATAGTGTTATTTAGATATTCTTTATTTTTGCTATTTTGTCTAATTGTTCTAGTAATTACTAAGTAATTACTATTAATTACTAAGAGAATGGTAAAATTCACTTATTTTGCCCATTATTTGTTTAATTCTGTCAGTTTTAACCTCATTAAATGTGAAGGTCTGTTACTTGAAGCATGCACTTTTATGATTGTCAAGTTTTCCTGATAAGCTCTTTTGTTATTATGAAATGTCCCCCTTTTTCTGTGATGATACTCCTTTTATCATAATCTTTGTCTACTATCTTTGTCTGTAAAATCATTACATCAGTATTCAAAAATTTACGTGTACATATATATGTGTATATATATAAATTTTGATAAATATATATATTTAAAGTTTATTATAGAAAGTATATATCTGAGTCATTTTATTCAGTCTAAAATTCCCTGCCTTTTATGTGGAATATTTTGCCTATACATTTTTAATATAATTATTGTTATGGTTGGATTTAAATCTATCATTGTGCTAGTCAACTTCTATTTGTTTCATTTTTGTTGTCCTTGTACTCTTTTACATTTCCAGTCTTCTTTTAATCATATAGTTTTAATATTCTAATTCCTCTATTAGCTTTTTAGCTATGTATCTTTTTGTTATACTTTTAGTGGCTGCTCTAGTAATTGTAATGTGCAATTATAACACATAAAAATTTAAAAATTTTCCAAGTAACTTCCACTAGCCTTCTGGACTTTGTGTTATTTTTTATATATTTTACATCTAATAAATCCTATAATAGTGTTACTATTTTTCTTTTGTTTTAAACAATCAATTTCCTTTCAATTTAATTTAAGGAGAAAAAAAATCTGTTATATTTATCTTTATAGCTACCTACATACAGAAATTCATTCTGTAGTAAGAATTTCCATCTAGAACTATTTTATTTTTCCATTTAGTATTATTTTATTTTAAAGAAGTAATTTTTTTTGTAATGTCTTCTTCTCTCAATTGTTTCAGCTTTTGTTTAACTTACGTATTTCCCTTTTTTTAAGACTCACAGTCTTGTGCTGCTTCTTTTTCAATACCTGAAAAGAGTCATTTATTTTGTCCAGATTTATGAATGTTTTTAATGGAAGGCAAGTCGGGGTGCCAGTCAAGGCTGGTCATGGCTGGAAGTAGAATATATCATTTTTATTTTATAATCACAGATGATTCTTATCACTTACTATTAGGAACAATGGCAAAAAAGACCTGCAAATAGCCCTGGACTTCTAATTCTAAAGCTTATGCATTAATTAATTACTGGATCTGAGTGTATCAAAGGAGGTTAATTTAGCATGTTTTTGTCAGTAAGAGTTGAGACAAACAATTTAGCCATATTTCTTTTTATAAGATAAATTGGACTTGGTCTCTTGTTATTATAACCTTCTACAAAAAAACAGGGAAATTTTTTTAAGATTATACATGTCTTTCTTTGTAACAACTCAGTAGCAAATGTATCATAGGAGGCAGTTTTCTATATGCAGAGGATAGGGCAAGATTAATATTAAGAAAAAGTATGGGCCAGGTCCTAAGCTTGATAAATTTTACATACTTCAAGACACTAAATTCTCAGAATTCCTATTTTATACACGAGAAAAACTGAGGATAAGAGATGTTCATCAGTCTTCTCTCAGTCCCAGTTTTTAAGTGTAAACCTAGAATTAGAAATGCAATCTCTTTAAAATTAAAGTGTATTTGAAATCAGTCCACTCTGGATAATTTCTAATGATTCTTCAACTATGCAAATTCTTCAGCTAGCATAGAACAAGATTACAAACAAAAAGAGAACTGAGAAGTTTCTATACAGTTAAAAAAAGAATGAAGCTTTACTTAGGAATTACCATTGCAAATTCTTCAGTATGCAGGAAAATGTAAGCCTGCATAAATGGAAACCTTTTTTTTAAGTATTGGTAAAGGAAACAGGCCTGCTTGTAGCCATTTTGCCTTCCATAGGCTGCTGTCTGTTTTATTCTTTCTAAAATTTTCCAATGGTTTTCAAACAGTTCATAATAAAGACAAGGAGATGCTGAGAAAGTACCTGAGAAACAGCTATAGGAGAGGTGCTAAGAGGGAAGGTAGAAATCCCACCTGTTTTTCAAATAGACCTGCTCCACTTTTAACGTTTTTATATATTTGACTTCTTACTTTTTTTTTTTTGTAGAAAGAGTTTTGCTGCTTAAAAAATTGAAATCACTGAACAATGGAATCAAGGGGCTTTCAAATACTTTAGATCCATTTCTATAGTTGACCTTATTGGCACAATAGAAAGATTCTGGGAGGTAACAGTGGCTTGGAGGAAGGAGGTCAACCAGCGTGCAATCATTTTATAAAGTACTTCCTATTTTAAGTCATACAGAAATATGGCCTGCGAGGTCAAATAATAGACTTCAAAGAGCCAGGGTGCCTACAGAAAGTGACTGACTGCTGCAGGAAGTAAGCTGGTTGGAACACCAAGATGTCCTGTCCTAAATTAGCCTTTCCAACCACCTCCACACTGTAGGAAAAAATAAACAAGGAAAGAAAAATCTTCCATAATGTCATCTTCAAAAGCAGGGGACTCCCGTGTATGTATTTTTAAAACAGAAAGCATTCAAAAATATTTACAAGGAAAAATATGCCATTATTCACTAGAGAATATTCATGATACAGCTTATTTATCTGCTCAGATCCTAGAGCAAACTGAATTTTCTTAGTAACTGGAAGGACATAGACCTTTCTGAGAATAGATCAGCTGAAACGTGGTTGTCCATTCTAGACCTAAACACGTTTTTTATTCCACTGTATATAGTTAACTTGTGATTATTTACATATTTTTGAGTATGCTTTCTTAAAAATATGAATTGAATGGTTAAACAATAAAAAATATTAGATATCCCTAATATCTATCCTGTTTTGTTTAATCTTGACAATTAAAGACGTCTTTAAACTCTGATTAAACTACAAAAACTCTTTTTCCTGCACTTATTTTTAGACATTCAGGATTACCTTGCATTGTACAAGGTTATTAAGGTTTCTGGATGGGCTCCAGGGATGAGATAAATATTTTTGTTCTGCCTGTCTTCTAGAAAGGTCATATGAGTAACGGAACAGGAATATAAGATAAAGAGGTCCCTAGGTTAGTTTTTGATGTACATATGCTTGGCAAAATTACAGAGTTCTAGAATTATAATTTCCTTGAGAAGTACCTCAATCTCTTTTCTCTCTTTCATTATCCCCACTTCCTTTCTATCTGTTAGTAATTATGCATTGCTTTGGAGAGCGAATAATCCTGGGAGATATATTATAAAAGTTAGGGACATTTTTCTCTTTTATCACTCCATCTCTAGATTTTCCAGGCATATTATAATTGTACTTAATACATTTTTGTTTAAAATGGGCAGATTCTGATGCAGGAAAGAGTGCTAATCTAACAGTTTAGTATAAATCTAGCATAGAATAGGATAAAAACATAAAAAACTTCCTGAAAGCTGTCAGTAAGAAATCTATTACATTAGCAATGATTAGTACAATTAAATCATATTGATTTTGAAAATAGGTGCTATATACATTTGATGAGATCAAAGAGTCAGCTTTGTAAATAATTTTCATCACATTTTGCCAATTAATATTCCAAGCATTTTATTACATCCATTATATACAAATCTCTATGCAACTTGCAGGAGATAAAAAGAAAGCAGACTGTATTTGTTTTGAGAGTCTCCAGGTATACTTAGAGAAAGGGATACAAACAAGTATTTACAGTAAGACATGGAAATTATGTATAAAGGTGTGCATATGCTATAGTAGACTATGAAGATTTGAAACAATGAAACCAACAAAAGGCAGTCAATTGAGTTTCCCACAGGAGGATGTTTTTGAACAGAAATTAGAAGGAGAATTAGGAGTTTTAAGCAAAAGCAAGATCATGGCAATGCCAAAAAAAAAAAAAAAAAATGGAAAGAAAAGGCATTCAGTAAAAGATGGAAGTACAAATGATGACAATGCAAATGAGAATTTAATGAGAAATCAGGACATATGTCATAAAGGACCTTGTTAAATATACAAATATGATATTTTACAATAATACAATGCTAAATCATTCAAATGAAAAAATTTTTAAAAAGTAATATAATTTTTCCTGTATGTAAAATACCTGTATTAAAGATGAATAAAAACCATTTTAAAAATAATGATAAATTCTAAAAACATATACAGACAGTCCTTGACTTACAATGGTTGGACACAACTAATTTTTTGACATTACCATTGTGTGAAAGCTATCTATATTCAGTAGAAAACACATATCAAGTACCCACGCAAATATTCTAGTTTCAATTTCAGTTCAATATTCAATCAGATTTTTAAACATTTTTAAAAATAAAATCAGCTTTGCGTTAGATGATTTTGCCCAACTGAAAGCTAATGTGTATATTCTGAATGTGTCTAAGATAGGTTAGGCTATGATGTTTGGTAGATTAGATGTGTTAAATGTTGACTCACAATATTTTTAACTTGTGATGGGTTTATCAGAACATAACCTCATGTACCTCAAGAAGCATCTGTACTAACTGGAATTTGGGAAGAATAAAACTTTTCTTTTTCCTAGAAGAGAAATTAAAAGGAAATTTATTTAATGCTATATTTTTGTGTTTTTATTTCCACAGGTGTGAATTTATAAGTAAATAGACAAATAATTGTTTACAAATAAGCAAATAATTGATCAAATAATTTATTTTATCTTTGTTTTCAACAGGTTACTATGAATCAAGAGCTAGCATTCCCTCCCACTCCCCAAAAAAATGAATTAAATATTACAAATAACTGATTGCTTAGCTCAGATGAAATCAAATTCTATTACAAAATTTTAATGAAAATGTTACTGAAAATTCTTATGCTTTCTTTGCTTAAAATAGAAAATGTACATCAAAACCATAAAATATCTGTTTTTAATTTTTACAATATTATAAAAATTAAATAATAAAAGAGAAAGCAAAATATTACACAAAATGACACTAATCTGGAGGTACTAATCATTATTTTCATATAATATACTTCCATTCTTTATTCTAAAAGACTTATTTATGCAAAAATATAATTCAATGCTATTTTATAATTTGATTCATTTTTAATTATATACTAGATAATTTTCTAGCCATCAAATGTTTCTCAAAAACATAATTTTAAATGACTGCCTAATATCTCATTGTATTGATCTAATAATCGTCTCTTGTAAGTGTTAGGTCCCAATCCAAGAGGGAGAAACGAGAAGCCTCAGGTGTAGCAAAATGCCAAAAAAAGCATCCAGGAGAGAAAAGTGGAGAGCCTTAGGTTTTATAGATGGTTCTTCTGGGAGGAGTAAACAAATTCTTTTCAAACAACCAGGAGGGATAAGGAAAGTGAGTTCCCCTTTTGCATTCCATTCCTTTATCGCCCTAGGGGTCTGAGAGGGGTGGGTTTTATAGAAGGTTTGGATGGAAGTTTGGGGAGGGTGAATTCTTTAAGCTTAACAGTAAGATACTTAATTTCTTTCAAAAATTTCACTATCTTAAATACAGCTGAGATAAAGACATCAATGATTATTTCTTTGGAACAAACTTCTACAAAATGAATTACTGAATATTTAGGTGTTTAAACTTCTATTATTTTCTGCCCAATAACCCCACAAAAAATGACACTAATTTATAGTCCAACTACATTTATCCCTTAGTCTATAGTTAAAAACAAAAATTCTATCATTGGTGGTCACTAAAACTAGTAGATTAACCTTTGATGAGAAATAGGGTATTTTAAAAAGCTCAAAATATCTCTCTGCAAATTTATATGTTAGGCAGAAATAGGAATTTTACAGAGAAAAGCCTGACACTCCAACCAAGTAATTGAAGTTAGCATCCCCAGTAATGAGACAAAACTATAAGATCGATTAAAAAGCACACGGTCTCAATTCCATAGTGTTCCTGCCAATAATACACATAAGCTGAATATTAGTATAAAGAAACATCAGACCAATCCAAATTCAGAAACCCTCTTCAAAACAAACTAGCTTGTATCATTCAAAAATGACAAAGTCAAGAAAGATAAAGGTGGAGGATGATGAAGGGAGGGAGACAGAGGCAGAGAGACAGAGGGAAAAGAATGATAAAGTTGAGCAAAATGTAAATAGTTGCTGAATATGGGTGAAGGATATTTGGGAGTTCCTTTTACTATTGTTGCAAGTTTTCTGTAAAATTAAAATTAAATCAAAATAGAAAAGTACAAAAATTGTCAATGTGCTAGAAGCAAACCATACTTTTTTTTTTCAAAAAGAAAATCCAATCTGATTAAATTTGTTTTGTATTACAGGCAATCCTCACTTTGCACAGTATTGCAAGACCTTAAATCATTCAAGATAAAGACATGCAAAGAGATCTTAATAATCAATAGGAAAAATTGTGATTGTTCCATGACCTTTAAACATTTTTGCCAAAACATTAAAAATTCTCTTACTGACTGTTATACATGCACAGCCAAATGAAAAAAAAAGAAAAAGTAAAACTAATATTTATTTCATACAATATAAAGTTCTCATTGAGAACTATGGTGTTTTCTTTGTAAAAAACTTATCAAGAGTAGTTTGAAGGGTGTTTGCCTTTCTTTCTGTGACTTGGCACGTTGCCGTACTATTTTCTAAGTTTGGATGAGCTTCCTACATTTTATCCTTTGTATGCACATTCAATGCCATGAAATATCTCCAAGTGTTTTGTTAATGTAAAGATCTTTGCTGGTGTCATTTCCTCTGGGAAATCATCATTCCATCATGACCACTTTCCTCATGTATAATTTGAGGTTGATAATTTAAACCTCATTAAATTCTTTTGGCTGCATATATAGTCTTTTAAATAGTGACAGGGATCTCTTCTAAGACTCCATTTTTGCATTCGATTCAAATTTTGCTTCCTGCATTATTTTGTTTCTTTGCTACGCCTTCTTCTTTATTGTCCAATTTCCTCTTTTGATTATCCATTTTTATAAAATGTAAAATGGGTTTATTATTGGTAGATAAGGAGGGGATACAATTGCATTTGTTGCTCTCTGTACACGAAGTAAATGAGAAATGCATGGTGACCGATCACTCACAGACTTCGAATAAAGTGATTGGTTACTGATCATGCTTGCATCTGCTATAATTTGTAAACTAAAGAGCTAGTAGAGAAGTCTGTATTTTATGCATTTACTCGCAGTTATACTGTGGAAAAAGAAATCTGAGCCTTGTTGTTGAAGGACTAATATTATTGACCTAAAATATAACAAAAATTTATGCGTATCAGAACCACACAAAACAAGGACTATCTGTGCTTTCTTTAATGATGTTAATAGGGAAAATGACTTAACCTTCATAATAGTGTAATTTTTAAGTAGGTGAAAGTATTTTGAAGATTCTTTGATATGACACGTTTGAGTTCTTACCACTTTAATGTGGCTACCATGGGTTTCCAGAAACTCAACTCTGGGTCAGAAAACCAGGATTTTATTTCTATCTCTACAACTAGTGCATCACATGACATATGACAAACCACAGAAATTCTTTTGAGCTCTTGAATCATCAATGAAAAAGGAAATGAGAATACGTTTATTTTCTAGCCCAGTCCCATTTAACTCATGTTGTTTTGGCATTGTTATTTATAGCTTCCCTTCTGGTCCCCAAATTGTCCCAATTTGGAGAATGAATTACATAGCCTGCTTCACTTAATCCTTTTGGTGTCAAAAGTTTTATGTCTCTATGCCAAACTAGAATATTATTTTTGACATAGTACCATCGATATTGCAATGTTATAGTTATCCACAATTATAAGGACATACAGTATGTTAATTAAAAGATAAAATAAATTTTAAGATGACCTTCAAATGTATTTCATGCTGTGGAACTCTATTCCTTAAATTTTCTCTGTGTTGTAAACTTTTGCAAGTCATATCATGTTCTTATAGAGATCATAAATTTTTATCACTCACTTCTCAATAAATATTTATATTTAACCGCTAAGAGAAGCTCTGCTTAAGTCACCTGATGTTAATAAGTATATAATATGCATCCAGTGACCTGTCCTATGTGATAGAGCCAGGAAGCTCAGATACAAACTTAATCTTAAGTCAAGAGTTTTGTACCTTTCCGGTTGTCCCTTTTGACAGGTCTGAATTCAGAAACACAATGACATCCCAGCTTATGAGTTGAATATGTATTTAAAAATATATTTAGATGTTTTTATGTTGTTGAGAACAATGGAACAATAAAGTTTAGGTGAAAGAGGTTAAATTTTACTTTATGTATCAGAATCTGCTCCAGTAATTTCATTATAATTGTTGTCAACATTTACCTCAAGCAATAAATATTGTTAGTAAGATACTAACAATCTTCCCACAGAGCTTAGGTTTCTAAATGTAAATTTTGAACACAAACACCCCCAATTATATCTTAATGTTCACTCTAATCAACATTCAAGCAAACAAATATTGAGGACAGCTAATCATGAATTTAAACAAGATGCCTACATTAAACTTTCTTTACTTAAATGCTGAAAAGAAAATAAACAAACAGGATGTTTTCTCTAAATGTCTTTAATTTATATCTAATGTTTTAATATATTTGATGCCAGATACAATTTTTCTGATCTTTCTGAAATATTGGATTGAAAGTCAAAATCAGTACAATAAGGACAGATTTTCTTTGGAAACTGCCTCCTAACAAAACATTTTTACTTATTTATGAACTTATTGATAGAATGATTTAAAAATTTTAAGTATCAAGTAGTTCAACGTTTAAAATAGCACCTTTACTAAAAAAAGTTATATGGACATTGATAAGTCCCAGAAATCCCAGGTTACATATATCTCATAACATTGAATATCATTATTTAATCCCTTATAACTAAATTTTTGGACCAATGTTTGGTGTGCCATATGCAAGTTATAATGACCCAGGTTATAGTGACTATAACATACTTTAAATATTTTTCTTAGCATCACATTTGGTTAAATATTTTTGATGGAACACATGCATACATGTAACATACTATAAACATGGTAATTTTCAACTATTCAGTCATTCATTTTCAGATGTATTTATCTCTAAATATTTGATTTGACCTCACCATGATAATTGAGCATTTTTAAATAATGGATGTTACAGAAAAGAACATTGAATATTCATGTTACCTGGCTTGGGCAAACCAAGTAATTTTTCTCTGACTCTAGTCTTCCAAGTGCAAAATGGAGGTATCAGATCACATTACTTTCAATGTTCCCATATTCTAGAGGGTTGTAAGAATCTCAATGGCATTCCCAAATCCCAGTACTAAGGAGGTATTTGTGATAATAATTATTTTGTGTTAGATTTTTATTTTTTAACATTCTCCATTTATTTATTTTAAAAAATCAGAATTCTTACATATTTCCTCTAAATATTACCCAGTGTCTGTAAGAAGTCATAAAAATATCTAACATTTTCTTAAGGTCTACTATACACAATAACATTGTGTTAGTCTATATGACTTAACGTTATCTTCCTTAATCCTTTCATGTTTCCAGTGATGGAAATGTGATTATCATCCCCATTTTACCAAATGGAAAAAAAAGAAAAAGAAAACAAAAAATAGAGAGACTAAATAATAGATCTGATGTCATGTAACAAGTTGCATACTGAGGATTCAAGACCTTAAACATTGAATTACAATAAATGAGGTGGAGGTGAGTGGAAGATTTTATTTTGTTTAAGAACTTTTTAAATATATCTTAAAATATTAAGTCAATTTCTTCTCAATTCAACTTTGATATGGCAACTGTATAAAAATATTACATATAATATGTTGGGACTCAGGATACACCACCCCAAACTATGACTGTGGGAAAACATGCTTCTTTGCCATATTTCCAGCTGATTATTTTGAGAAACTACAGACACATGAGTAGCTCTGAAAAGCTGTCCTTTTGTAAAAGAAATTTTTATTAATAAAGGAAAACAACTGTCATAAGAATCTCATCATCAGAGAAATGCAAATCAAAACCATAATGAGATATCATTTATCTCCAGTGAGAATGGTCTTTATCAAAAAGTCCCAAAACAATGAATGTTGGCGCGGATGCAGAGAGATAGGAACACTCATACACTGCTGGTGTGGCTGCAAACTAGAGCAACCTCTGTGGAAAGCGATATGGAGATACCTTAAAGAGATACAAGCAGATCGACCATTTGATCCAGCAATCCCATTACTGGGCATCTACCCAAAAGAACAAAAGACATTCTATAAAAAAGACATCTGCACTCAGATATTCAAAGCAGCACAATTCACAATTGCAAAGATGTGGAAACAACCCAGGGCCCATCAATACATGAGTGGATTAATAAAATGTGGTATATGTATACCATGGAGTACTAATCAGCTTTAAGAAACAATGCTGATCTAGCACCTCTTGTATTTTCCTGGATAGAGCTGGAACCCATTCTACTAAGTGAAGTATACCAGGAATGGAAAAACAAGGACTGCATATACTCACCATCAAATTGGTTTCACTGATAAACACTTAAGTGCACATACAGGAATAACATTTATCAGCGTCGGGCAGATGGGAGGGGGAAGGAGGGGATGGATATATTCATACACAATGAGTGTGATGCACACCAACTGGGGGATGGACACACTTGAAGCCCTGAACTCAGGGGGGAGGTGGGGGGAAGGGCAATAAACGTAACCTAAACACTTGTACCCCCATAATATGCTGAAATTTAACAAAAAAAAAGCTATAAAATAGTATTTTTAAACTATATTAAAAAAAAATCTCATCCACCAGGGAAGACTTTATCATAAGAAAGGAGACTGAAGGTCTTTTCCAGATAGACTTTGTCATAAGGTATCCCTTATCCTGCTGATGGGCTATTCTGATGGGCTACTCTGAGACAATTCTTATTATCTGAGAGGCTTATTGTCTACATAACAAGACAGCCTTTGTTCACCATGCGTTTCCTCCTCTCACCCTTCTGTAACCTAATGCTACCTCACCCCTAGAAGCCGCGAGTCCCTATTCCTTTCTGTAGCTCAGAGATACTATATAAACTTCAATCATGTGGCTCTTCTTCTTCTGAGTCCCATGTTTTGTGGAATGCCCATGTTTATACACATAATAAATTATGTGTTTTCTCCTATTTATCTACTTTCAGTTTATTTCATAGATTCAATTACAGAACCTTCACAATGTAGAGAGAAAGTCTTCTGTCTCCCTTATAGATGCTTTCTAGCTGCAAAGTCTGTGATATAACTTAAGTCTGAGTAGTTAATTCAATGAATATTTTTATTAGATCAGATTTAAGCTAATATTATTTTAAGAATGTGAAACTTCTTAAAATAAATACATCTTTAATACCATGGAATACTATAGTCATAAAAAGGAACGGCATAACATATTTTGCAGTGACTTGGGTAGAACTAGAGGATATCATCCTAAGTGAAGTATCTCAAGAATAGAAAAGCAGATGCCACATGTTCTCACTTATAAGTGGGGGCTAAAGGAAGAATAAATATGATTATAAAGGCCAATAATGGACACTGGAAATTAAGAGGTGGGAGGGCAGGAAGGCGGGTGAGAAATAAAAACTTACCTTTCGAGTACAATGTACTCTATCCTCATAACAGGTACACTAAAAACCCTAACTTCAGAAGCATGATACAATTTATCCACATAATAAAAAACATTTGTGCCCTCTAATTTTTTTGAAATAATAAATAAATAAATAAATAAATAAAACAGATAGATACATCTTTAGCATCCAAAGATAAGTAAAAACTTCATGTCAAATAAAAGTGATGGAAAGAAAAAGCTTACTTTAACAGTGTACTGTGCTCTAACTTCTTTATGATATATTAAGTCTGGGATCATTTTTGGCAAAGTCAGTTTTATCAGTAGTTAAATAAACAGTTAAATTGCTCCAAGAGTTTTAAGAACCACTCAAATTTAGAACTTGATTACTGCTATTGCTAACTTCTCTCCTAGCCTCTAATTCTTGACCTATCTGAAAAATTTCTTGTACTTACAGCATATTTATTTGTTTTAAACATCAAATAGACCAACAACCCTGTGTCCAAGGAACTTAATTCTATTGGGGAAGACAAATGACACTTTAAAAAATAAATCATTTTAGATACATGACCATAGATACATTGCATAACTTTATATCTTTTTCTTAAAGTAAAATACTACCTCTGATTCTCAAAACCTGCTATGGAAGCAGAAAGTACTGAATTCTTAAAAAAGGAACATTCATTTCTAATTTTATGTACCCCAACCCCCAAAAAAGAAAATCTTTCCTGCTTCATATATAAATCTTGCTCATCTTTAAAACTTATTTGGCTCACCTCTACAGTAAAGCCTTTACGGTAATTGTGATATTTCTTCTCTTTGGCATTGTATTGTTTAGCTTTCTATGTTCCTGAAAATATTGTCTGTGTATTATACTTTTTAAAATATGCATATTATCTAGTAGGTTCTTATGTGTATGATAGATAGTCCTAGTACAAAAAATATTTGAACAACTCTTAATGCAATTACAATTCTAAAATAGCCCACTAGTGCTAGAAAAAATGACTAATTATATTACTTTTTAAAAACTTACATGTTTATAATTTAAAAATGAATAAGTTGAGTAACGCACTTTAGTTTCACTCTTCTGCATATTGATATCCAGTTTTCCCAGGACAATTTATTGAAGAACCTATCCTTTCCCCACTATATGTTCTTAGCATCTTTGTCAAAAATGAGTTGACTGTAAATATGTGGATTTATTTCTGGGTTTCTATTCTGTACCACTGGTCTATGTGAATATTTTTATGCCAGTACCATGCTGTTTGGATTACTGTAGCTTTGTAGTATAATGTGAAGTCAGATAATGTGATTCCTCCAGCTTCGTTCTTTTTCCTCGGGATGACCTTGGCTATTCTTGGCTTTTTGTGATTTCATATAAATTTTAGGATTATTTTTTTCTATTCCTATGAAGAATGTCATTGGTATTTTTTCACAGGGATAATAAAATATGTAGATTGCTTTGGGTAGTATATACATTTTAACAATATTGATTCTTCCCATCCACGAACATGGAATATCTTTGCATTTTTTGTTTCCTCTTCAATTTCTTTCATCAAAGTTTTATAGTTTTCCTTGCACAGATCTTTCACTTCTTTGATTAAGTTTATTCCTAGGTATTTAATTTTACTTGTAGCTATTGCAAATGGGATTACTTTCGTGATTTCTTTTTCAGATTGTTCACTGTTGGTGTACAAAAATGCTACTGATTTGTGTATGTTCATTTTGTATCCTGAAGCTTTCTCACTAAATTTTTTTTATAGAGAGAAAAAAATAAATTAATAGTATACCTTAATTACTTGATCTTTGAATTGTATATTTTTCATGTCCCACATATATGATGGTTTGAAAAATCAAGTTTGCTCTTTTCATTCATTTTTATGTCCTCAAGAGGTAAAATGCATTTGCTTGTAGAACTTAGTGTATGTGATATAGATTTAATGTCCCTAGAAGGAAATCTCAAAAAGAAAATACTCAAATCAAGGTTTTCTTTATACTTCTTTAGCTGATTTGATTACTTGCTTAAAATATACTTTCTGAGCTTCTTGATTAGAGTCAATGATTGTTTGCAGAGGAGGTAATTGAGTGTAATCTGTGCAGTAGCTTAGAATTAGCTGAACATTTTTAACCAAAAAATAATAAAAATATAATTGTTCAACTTTTATATACATATTAGTATCCTGGGAAGAGCTTTCATAGACTATTTTTATTGTTCAATAATTTTCCAAAGATTCAGAGGCCTCCAGGCCTAAAAATCCCTTTTTCCATTTAAGAATGTATTATTTCCTTTGAGGAGACTTTGCATAACTATTTCCTGCTGGGGCCCTAGTAATATATTTGGAGACTCCCTAGAAACAAGAAATAGAATGGCTCAAATGAAGAAAATCAGATGAAATCACAATTTCACTTCAATTCTGTATTAAAATGCCCCAGTAGCTGGACAGAGCATAGTGGCAAAGATGTGAAGAGGGAAATACTAAGAAATCAAGGCAGCTTTATATGTCTGGAAAATCTGTTCATAAATGGCAGGTGTCTAAATGAAGGACCTGTAATTTATTGTACACATATTGCATACCAGGCACTATATCATGTTTTGTAAATATACGGTGTGGCTATTACTATGCTAATTTTCAAATAAAGGAAAAGATGAGTAACTAACTCAACATCCCACCAGTGATAACTCATTGGTGGGATTTAAAACAAGTTGGTGAGGCATCAAAGGACTTCTATCCCACCACACCACCCACATGCTGACCACATTGGTGCTAGGACAGACGTTTCAGTCCTAGCAGTGATATAGGCAAGAGTGAATAAGTGAGTCAGTGACTAACCACGTTATTGGAGCTACAAGTCTTCATTGAAATACAATTCCAAAGAAATCTAGTTTTATGAGATTTTGCCTGGTTTCTGTTTTGTTTATTTATGTAATTGTTTCTGGTTGTTGTTTCTTAACAACTGCACTCTACCATTTTCCTATACATTTGCTATGATGCTCTCTTACAAATTTCACATGCTATAGAGAAGATTTTGCCAATGTTTTCCCCAGTGCTATAAGCATGATGGATGTTTCCAAATGTCTGGCACGCCTTTATGGATAAACACCAAGTGCAGGTTCGACCTTTTACCTTTACTTGTTATCTAAGCAACCTTACTATAGACATTTTTATGAAAATGATGTTTCTTCTATCAGACAAATACATTTAGACTGGTAGTTTAGATGGCTAATAAAAAGTCTATCATTACATCCTTGCATTGCTTAATAAATCTGTTTCTAACAGAAACATTGTCTGCTACTTTGTGCTGGAGACAATAAAAGAATTTTGGGTTAATAAAAGCAATAATTTGGTGATTAAATCAATTTTGGAGTAAAATATTTCTGCATTATCAAATAGCTTAGTCACAGAAATTAAAAATGATGGAGAACATCGGCTTGAATGTGTGTGTAAATACATGTACTCAACTATGTGAGTGTGTGTGTAGGTATATATCTTGTAAATGTTGAAATGTGGAGTAGCAGAAAATGGTGTTTAATTTTGGGGTTGATTCAAATTTTCTTCTCGTTGCCTTAATGATCCCTTTTTGGAACATTCTCCGCATCTCTGTATTAACTAAGAACTGAAGTGAGTGAGGTATCTAAAATTCTTAAGCAGAAATACATAATTATTATAGTGAACTACTGGTACAAAGCACTGTACTTAATTAAATGAGGAAACTTTTCATGTATAAAAATGTGAATAATTTATTTGAAATTTAAAAAAATGAACAAAAGCAAATAAGACTGAAATGAAACACAAAAAATACAATCTCCTGCATTGTTTAAGCATTTAATCTAAATTGTATCCAGAATTTCTCCGAGAAAGGAACTAATTTCACCTGATAAAAAAAAATTTTAAAGAGATTCTAAGATCATTTAAGTGACATTTTAGGATGATGACAAATCATAGAATGACTAACAAATTCCATGATTTTTCCACGAGGCATATATTAACAAGAGCCACCCAACACAGTTGAAATTTTAGGAAGTTTGTTACTTCACCTTTTCCCTTTAAATAGAGAATCTGAAGTAAATAGGAATGTGAGATATAAGGAAATGGGTTTGAATAGTCATTCAAAGCAATACAAAGGGAAGTTGAGGAATAAAACCAATTTGGAGCTGCTTTGGGTGAAAAATTCATCCTTTGCGAGAACATGTTTGACACACCAATTCACAGAGCCGCCCCTCCTCGGGTGAGTCTCTGAGATGGGAAGGTATCAGCCAGGTATGAGGACTTCAGAAGAGAGTGAGAGAGAGACAAAGAGAGAGAGAGGACTAATCTGTACCTTCATGGCTTTAGGAATGAACAATTGATAACAAGAATATACCCGTTAGTACATATCGTCAAAGAAAAAAGCTTTCAAGAATAAAAAATATGCCAACCATAATTTCCTCAAATATATTGGAGTACATTAGCTGTCAGTGATCTAATGTATAATGTGAAAATAAAGACAAGGGTCTGTTCCAGAATTTCTAAGGGGATTAAAAAAAACCATATAGAAACAGCAGTAGCTATAATTTATTGCATGCCTATTACATGTTAGTAAATGTGAAGTACTTTTTAAA
The DNA here is from genome assembly GCA_004363605.1 of Indri indri. Classification (NCBI taxonomy): domain Eukaryota; kingdom Metazoa; phylum Chordata; class Mammalia; order Primates; family Indriidae; genus Indri; species Indri indri. Next base: position 73,599 of record RJWJ010003065.1, on the reverse strand, counting down.
ATATTTACTACAGTACAGGTAAATATTTTATTACCATGTTAAAGTCAGGGAAAACAAGGCCCAGAGATCTTCTGAATTGCTCAGAACCATCCACTCTGTAAGAACCACACAGCCTGAAATTCACTGAACCCTGATCTCACTCCAAAATCCATGCTCATATTACTTTAGGATCATTCTGTGATGTGGTCAAGGAAAAATTACGTGAAAATTTAAAAAGTTTAAAGACCACCAATATTTGTGACTTTTCTAAATCTCTTTTTCCTAATTAGTTATAGGGAACATAGCTGTAGCAGTTTTCCATTGTTGCTGTAACAGATTATTACTGTACAAATTTATTGTCTTATTGACCTATAGGTCAGAAATTTGACATAGATCACACCAGGCTTACATCAAGGTGTTAACCAGTTTATACACATTGTTCCAAGCACTTAACATAAATCAGTTTATTTCCATGGACAAAAGTAAAAGGTTTATATCTTCATAACGTTCACTTCAAAGAAAAGAAACCTTAGGTGAAGTAACTTATCTAAGGTGATGCAGTTAGTGTGTTGCAGCCAGGATAATAATAGCTAACAGTAAAATATTTGAAAGGAGAATCATTCTGTGTTCTAATCTTCTGGAATTTTAAGAAAAGAGATTACAAAGGCAATGTATTTGACTTCTTAGTTAAGAAGACAGAACCCCAGAAGGGAAAATGGGTTGCTTTTACCCAAAAAAGAAGAAAACAGTAAGTTGAATCTCTGTGACTAGAGATTGAAGAAACCAGCTTATGTGGAGGAAATTGATTCAGGAGTTGGATCTTGCTATGCGCTGCCAGATTTCTTGGATAAGGAACACCTGCCATCTTTATTTTTACTCTATTACTTATTTCATTAATATCACCACCCATTAATAGATTCTCCACTATTACAATGTGATTTCTACCTGACTACCTGAAAACAATCACTTTCTGTTTCTTTGACTTGTCCCCTGCATATGGACTCTACTATCAATAGACCCTCTACTCCCAGGATGGTAAGGTTTTCTTGCCCGACTACATTTCCTCCCACTGCATACAGCAGAATCTCCTAATAGTGTCTGTCATTAAGCAGTGATTCACTGCCATTCCTTTCTCCCTTTCATACCATTGATAAGGACATGCATAAGCACTGATTGTGTCATACACTGGGAGAGATTTAGTGTCCAGTCCCACTCCCTTTATTGTACATACACTTCTCTGAAAACACTGATTCTTGAGTCCAAAAAAAAAAAAAAATCAAGCAACTTTTGTCAAATGCAAATTAAACAATCATGGAACTTATTTTTCTCAAAGATATTTACTAAAATGTTGAAAAAGGAGGAGTCTGAGTACAAACTTCCCTTACCCACCCATCATTTATTTTCATTATGATTGTACAATCAAATCCAAATATATTGAACAACTCTCAATTCAGGTCATCATTTTTTATGACCAAAACACACACACACACACACACACACACACACACACACACACAGACAATTTTGTCAAAAGCTTTATAAAATTCAAAATCTATGACTATTGAGGTAACATACTCTTCTTGTCCACCTGTCAATAGTACTGAATGCAGAACAAATCTTATTAGAATGTTGGTTGTAAGTTTTCTTAGTGAATTTACTGTGAGGCCTCATGAATGCTATATTCTTTCCTAAGTGCTGAAGGTTTCAATAGCAAGCCCGGATGAATTTCTCTTATGCTTGTAGTTTACAAGTTTTAATTTTCTTTTTTCTTCCTTACTGGATAAAGGGCATTGACTCATCTTCAGTCTCATAACAATTGGCTCATTTTTCATAGTTTTTCAAAGATAAATAACTGGTGGTTCTATAGTAGCAATGAAAAGCTCTTTGAGTACCGAGACATATGGTTCATCTGGGTCTAGGCACATGAACAAATTATAAATGACTATACCTTCCCCTACTATTTATCACTTAATTAAATGATAATTATTGTATTTTTTGTATTTGGAGATGAATTTTGTTGCTTTGAAAGATAACACAAAAAATTTGAATTAAATATTCCTACATTCTCTGACACAAGGATGTGGACTCTGAAACTACATTTCCATGCTTCAAATTTCTACCACTAGCTGTGTGACTTTGGACAAGTTACTTAGACTCCCCATGCCTTAGTTGTCTCCGCTATAAAAATTAGAATAGTTATATAATACATCTCAAAGAATTATTATTAAAATTGGAGAATATAATATAGTTCTTCATAGAAAGCACTATTACCATTATATACATATATATATATAAATATATAAAATTACAGACTTTACCCCAAGCCACTTTTCTATTTCATTTTTACTCAAGCATATTTTTTCAACTTCTTTTACATATATATGTATGTTTTCATGTTGTGTGTTGGCATAAATAATAGATATCATAAAATTTTAAAAATAATTCTAGACTATTAGTCACTATTCTAATAGTTTGTGGCATATCTTTTGGATATATGCTTTAACAGTGACCTGATTAGGGAGCTAACAAAAATTCCTTTTTATTCATCATCAATGGTAATTATAATTTGTATAATCAGAATCACCTCTTATAATATTGCTTCTCATATTCAATTAAATAATTCTATTCAGAGCCCATTGACTTCTACATAACAATTTAAATACAATCTGTGGTTTAGCATCAGTAAGCATATTTGTTCAGCTTAAGTGTATTCATCTATTTCTCTTACATTGCTTTTGATTAGGATTAAAGCTTCAGTATAATCTTTACATCATTTAAAATAATTGTGTTGTGTATATTTTTCTAAGTCAAAATTGTATGAATGCCATGCTCATTTTTAAAGGGGAATTCTGGTATTTTTTCCCTTCTAATAAAATTCCTCAAAATATCAGAAAATACCATATAAACAGAAATAAATTAATAATAACAGAATAGCAAGAAAGGATAGTTTTATTGAATTAATTTTGACAAATATTATAAATATAGAAAGCAGAATGGTGGGATTGATGGAGAAACAAATGCAGGGAAATTTTTAGTCTGAAAATATACATAAAAGAAAATTGCTGAAAGGTAATAACAGTTCCAGAAAAATCCCAAGCTCAGATCCAACAAATAAAGAGCACAAGGGGGTCTTGAGGTTTTTAATGTAAGAAAGTCAAGAACTATATTACACAGTAACTATATATTACTGTATACATAGTAACCATTATCCATATCTATATATGTATTTACTATAAGAACTATAATGTAATATACAGTTTAAGAAAGTCAAGAACTGTTGTCAAATAGCTGCTAGAAGAAACCACTCTCCCCAAATGATGCTGCAAATAATATATTTTAAAAATGAAAGATCCTTTCCAGGAAGAATCTAGATGGAATGTTGAGGTTACAGTTAATAGCAGATTTTTTTTCTTGGCAATCTACAAAGACATCTATGAAGAAAAAATCAAAGGGGACAGACAGACTTTTTTCAATCTAAAATTAAGAGGATTGTTCTCTGAAAGCAAGAAATTTCAGAGGAATTTTCCAGAAGCAGAGGAGCTAAGGTTAGAGACACAAGGCAATGCCTTCAAGTAGAATCACTCGGTAGACCTCAAAAGAATTTTCTACAAATAACTTCTCATTTTCTCTCTCTCTCTCTCTCTCAAAATCTACTTCAATCAAGACTTATCCATAATATTCTGCTCCACTCAATGTCACCAATAACCTCCACATTACCAAATCTATTATAATATGCAATTATTCTTCCTCTCAGCAGCATTTGAATAAATTAATCTCAATCACTGCCTATTGTTGGAAACATTTCTTTCATTTGACTTCTGAAATATTAAACCCTTCTGCATTTCTTACTACCACACTGCTCCCTTTAAATTTTTCTCTCTTCTACATCTATATTCATTTGCTAGGTAAGTCAGTCCTTGTCATGATTTTAAATACTAACTGATAATGACTTTCAGATTTATATCTGGCTAAGAGCCCCATCCCCTCAATTCCAGACTTGTATGCCAGTCTAACAGTCTACAGGACAATTTCACATGAAAGTCTATTAGGTATGACACACTTATGACATGCAAAACCAAAATAACAATCGTTCTTCAGGAAACTGGCCCTACCTGAGTGTGCTACTTATTTTAGTAAATAGTCCCAACTTTAACATAAATCACTTAAGCAAAAAACTTGGAATCATCATTAACTTCTTTCTCTTTTATAATAGCCATGCAATCAATTAGAAAGTTCACTTATTTATATCGACGACAGTTTAAAAAGTGACTATTCACTAATCTGCTATCACTATTACACTCCAGTCTACTATAATCTCATATTTGTATTTGTGCAATTTCTTCCTAACTCTTGTCTGTCTAATGCTCTATAGTTCAGAAAGTAATTAAACTGATTTCTTTCAAAATGCAAATCAGATCACCTCATTTCCCATCACACTTACAATAAATAAAATTCAGAGTCCAACCATAGCCTATAAAATGCCATACAATCTACCTCCCTGAGCTTTTCACCAGTTTCTTTCTCACTTACTGGGCCTTAATCACAATAGTCTTCTTGGTTGTCTTCAAATTTGTCATGACTGCTAACAAGGCCTATAATTCTGTTCTTCAGAAATTAAGTGGTTTTCTCTTTTCCTCCACTCAGGTTTGAAATTGAGCATCGCGTCTTTAAAAAGACCTTCAGCAAACATCCTGTGAAGAACAATATTCTTCTGTCTTCCTCTGTTGCCTATTGCTTTATTCGTTGCTGGAGTAATGTGTATTATCAGGAATTATATTGGTTTTTAATTTTAATTTTTTTTTATTATTACTACTTCCAGAATATAAGCCCAAGAAAGGCAGTGACTTTGCCATACTTTTTTTCTTTCTGTAGCAGCAGTTCCTAGAATTTCTGTCAAACAGTGTGTGTCTAATAAATATACATTAAATGAAAGCATGAAATTATTACTTAATTTTTTGTAGAATATTCAATACTTTGTTTTCCCAAACTATATACTTCACATTTATTTTATTTGAAAATATGTTTTGAAATTCTAGATGATTTATTTTATAAACAGATTTGAGAATAATTGAAATGACAAGAAGTTCTATAATTATTCCATTGAAATTTTCATTAAAACTACAAAATGACTTTTCCATTCCATGAACAATTTATACATGTTAAATTATTTATTTCACAAAAGAAAAAATATTTTATATAAACAGTACATATCCTTATTTATAGACATTTAATTTTTATTTTCTTTTTCCTTTTTTAAATTAGATTTACTTTTAACGTGTAAGAATATAATTGAATTTTAAATTTTATTTTCATTTTCTTATGTTTGAATTTTTGTTTGCTTCTAAAAATCTTTATCAAGAGACCATTAACGATAACCTATATTCATTTAAAAATGTACAATTTGATAAATGTAGACATATGTATACACTTCTAAAAATCATCACCACAATTGAGATAGTAACCATTCGAGTAACCCCAAAAGTTTTTTGCTCCTCTTTATAGTAACAGTTCTACAGTCCTCCTCCCATTTCTAGGCAACCACTAATCCCCTTTAGATCACTGTACATCAATTTGCATTTCTTATAATTTGATGTAATAAAATTACACAGTCCATCAATTTTTGTCTGGCTTCTTTCACTCAATAATTATTTTGAGATTTACCTGAGTTATAGAGTATATCAATAATTTATTCTTTTTAATTATTTTGCCGAGTACTGGTACATTGCATGAAAACATCATATTCCCTGTTTACCCATTTTCTTAATATCTACCCTCCCAAAAAAAAAGAAGGAAAAAGAAAAAACCCTGAGCTGTGATTTCTAACTGCGATTGCTTGGAATCACAGAGTTCTACTTGGAGATCATTGACATAGTAACATTATTGAGTCTATACACCCATGAATAAAGAATATCTCTCCATTTATTCTTGATGTTGATTTATAATTTAATTTTGTTCAAAGTTCAAATTATTTCACTTGAATACTTTTAAAATGATTGAGAAGTGGTTTTTGGCCCCTAAAACACACACCTGTGCACACACACATCTATTTCCATAATAATATAGTTTAAGATAAAGTCATAGATAATTTAAAAGGATAATATAATGATACAAGTAGATAACATTTATCCATTTTATAACCGTTATACGATCCTTTCATATATCAGCCTTTTCATATATAATTCTCACAACAACCCTCATTTACAGGCTTATACAATGATCCTCATTTTAGAGATGAAATAAATGATTGAGGCTCAAAATAGACAGTTTTTCTAAGGTCAATCCAGGTTTTAAGTGGTTGAGTAACAAAATACAGGCAGAAAATATAGGAACATATCTTTATCATCTTCTGGAAAATATTTTTATTGTATTGGTGTTAGAGAAGGATTTCTTTAAAAATATAAATGCACAGCAAGAGAAATGAAAAGAAAAACAAAGACTTTGAAAGCTATTCCTCCCTCCTACTAATCAGTTGGATACATATCAAAACAGTGAGACATCGTTCCCAGTCATCAGATTTGCAGAAATTATTAAGGCTGATAACAACCAGTGTTGGCTTGTATGTGGGGAGAGGAAGTCCCATGCAGAGGTAGAGTGAGAATCAATTGGCACATTCACTTTAGAAATGACAGGAATACATCTAGCAAAATTGAAATGCACGTGTCCCATGACATAGAACGTTTGTCGATTTACAATAGATAAATAGAGAAATTCTTGCACTTACAGCCAAGGTCATGAGTAAAATTACAGAACTTCTATCACTCTTTGTTACAGGGTGGAAAAAAAAAAAAAAGAGAGAGACAAATAAATGTCCTTCTGTAGAGAAAATAGGTAAGTAACCTAAGATTTAATTATTCAATTTGATTAGGTATCTGATTGCACAACTTCAATGCAAAAGTTTAAATAAAATTCATCTAAACGCATCAATATGAAGCATTTCAAATATACAGTATTAAAATTAGCTTTCTAATGTTTATATATAATATTACATATTTCATTAAAAATTTAAAGCATAAAATAATGTTATATTCTCTTTATGAGTGCATTCATAAAAATAAAAGTTCAAAAAACTTCACCGACCAAAACTTTGACTACGAAGTTAAATTATGGTAATAAAAAGGAAATTGTGTTTATTCCATTTTCAATGTTCTTTTCCTAATGGTCTTTCTTTAAGAATAATAGTGCTTCCTGACTTACATATTTTTATAGTAACATTAATTGTTAAATATTACCGGTTTCTTAATATGTGTTGATACAGGTGAATTACTTGCATCTATTGATTAAGTTCTTTTCCTATTAATTTTCCAAGATGCATTTTTATGTTCCTGCAGCATATACCTCCTCACTATGTTGTACTTTGAATAAAACAAGAAATACTTCTATTACACATAATGCATATAGCATAGTATTTACCAATCAACTTTCAAGTTCTAATTTTATGCCATATTAACTTTCAATCTTGTTTAATAGTTAATAAAATCATTGCACAGGTAGTAAAACCTCCTCCATTTCTGCCCCAGCTCCTCAGTTATAGTCCCATTTCTCCCTCTCTAGAGGTGACTGACATCCTATATTTGTGAGGAAAAGTATCACGCTGGTTTCATACTTTTACTATATGTATTCAAACTCTTAAATGATAGCAACATTTTAAATGCTAGGTTAAATAAAATATATTAATACTTAATATAAATAATATTTACATTTCTTTGTATACTTTTCTTTAACTCAACTTATGATTTTAGAATTTATTCAAGTTCATTCACATAGCTCAAGCATATTTATTTAACTGCTACAAGTATTTCATTATATGGATGTCCATGATGTATTTCTTCCTTCTGCTCCTGAGGGAAAGAAATCAGATAAATCTTTAAGAAATAATATTTGACTTAAACTTGGAAAAATACATAGGCTTTATCAGAGAAATACTAGAGAAAAAATAATTGTATTCCTGAAAGACATTTTCTTTCACTGAGGGAAATTCAACTTCAATATGTTTTGCTCTTAGAAAAATAATTTATCTTTTCATCATTTTAGCTGAAACCGATAGGGTTATTTTCAAATTACTAGTCCATTCAATGTTTCAGAAGGTTAGAACAACAATTGTCCGTGACCATATTTCTTTAGAGATACACCCATAATTGAACTTAAAAAAGTCCTCTACATTTTAATGGTTTTGCTTTATGGAAAATGAATTTTAATGAAACAGGGTTTCTGTCACTTTTGGTTTGGTTGAACACAGTGTTAGGAAGGGTTATTCCACGACTGCCTTTTTGGAATAATAGAGCAAGCATGGAAAATTAAATTCTGGGCTTTTTAAAAGAATATTATTTCTAAAACACCTTTGCATCTTTTGTTACTGTGACCGTTATTTTACTTGTGAGCTTTGTGGACTGATATTTTAAGATCATGTTTTTACCCCAAAATAATCCCCTTAGATACAGCAGGCTTTCATGTATTTAACTACGTTTGAAGTATGTAACTTGGATAACATGTTAGAGATCAAGTAAAATCAACTGTAATGATTTTAAAATTATCAATTTAATGTCATATAATATGTTTTAAAGTTCTTCCTATTAAATTATTAAAATATTATCTTAATTTTATAGACAGAAAAGATAATCCACTATATAAATTGAAACTGAGTTTGTGTTTGGATACTCTTAAGTTAATGAATTACTTGTTTGAATTATTTCAGATCCTAGACATTCCTTTCCTGGAGTTGTGTCCTTTTATAAATTTGTTAATGCTTATTGAAAGGGTTCTTAGAACATAACTCTTTTAGGGAAAAAGATGAGAAATATTTAAAAAATTCTTACAGTATTTTTAGTTAAAATTTCTTGAATTAAACATTTACTTTTTTGCTTAATTTTGGCTTTTTAAAAATATTTTCTTGGTCAAACGAACCATATGGAATCTGTTAGGAATATATTTCATAAAGATATATTGGATGTTTCAATATTCTTACTTAGAATTTTTTCTATCTGATAAAAATGCCATTACTCATTTAAGGTATAATTCTCAAAACATTATAATCATGACTCTTAGACAAATTTAAAAGAAACATGTAAAAAGTTTTATTCAACTCAATACGGGAACCAAGAAGATGTTGTCACTCATTCAAAACATTTAAAAGTATTTAGAGGCAATGGAGAAAGGAAATGTTATGATAAGACTGCTGAATTTGATATAAAACCATTTAATGTATAACAGGTCATAAATATTTAGTTGTCTGTAAGACTAGGAAGAAATCATTTGCATCTATACTGGATAATAATTTACAAAGTATCAAGTAATTCTATAGAGGAGACTTTTGATCAATGATAACAAAGCAATTAACTCAGTACTTTTTCTTCTATAGCCTTTGCCCCTATGTGATAGTCATGCTACTAGCCTTTTTGGCCTTATTCCCAAACTTTGGATTTTTTTTAATACCCAAAAGTACTGCAGTGCCTAAGGCAGTTGCAAAATTTATTTAGTTGTATTGAAAAAATAGATGGCATTTTTGAAGATTAGGTCACAATTCCTTTTTTACTTTTTCTTGTGTTTTGCCTTTCTTAATTGATAGAAGCAATGTCTGCAGTATTTCCTACCTGTATAATTTCTCATGTCTGTGCTTTTAGAAGATACCATAATTTTTTTCTGTATTTCATAAAATAGAGATTCATGGTATTATGATTACTAAATTAAAAATAATTTAATGTACTGGATTAATGGGGTGTTGAAAGGAAACGGGAAGAGTTACCAGGCAATTGATCAAGGTGTTTTATATTTTAGGCCAATACTAACATAAAAATAGCTCATAAATCTGAAAGGCTGATTGCTTTAGCAATAGTGGGAACATTTTCACCAAAGAACTTTGAATTAATGAGAAAGGGTTTATTTATTTATTTATTTATTTATTATTTCAGCATATTATGGGGGTACAGATGTTTAGGTTATGTATGTTGCCCTTGCCTCCCCACTCCCCCCCAAGTCCGAGTTTCAAGTGTGCCCATCCCTTGGATAATGCACATCTCGCACTCTTTGTGTATGCAAATACCCGTCCCTTCCTCACCCCTCCCCCTGCCCGACATCCAATAGATGTTATTCTTATATGTGCACTTACGTGTTGATCAGTTAATGCCAATTTGATGGTGAGTGCATGTGGTGCTTGTTTTGGATGCTAAAACACAGTATTACTGAGCTTTCCTCTCAGAACAGGCATTATAATACTGGGTGTGTCATATGCATATTTCATTGAACGTTTTTAAAGAGGGCAATAAGAACTCTCTTCGGGTAGTCTCCACAGTATTTTAAAACTAAAGTACTTCAGGAAAAAGACAAGCAATGAATACCAAAACAGCTTTACACGTTTTGCAGTAACATGCTTTTAATATAAATAGCACAGTTGTGTGTTGACTATTATTCATCGTTTGGATATAAATTTATTGAGTGTTTTATAGCCAATACAAGTGATTTTATTCTAAGTGTCTCCGTCATTTTTGAGGCAATAGATAAATGTGCCTAATAACCACAGTCACGTTCACTATTTTTCTATAATAAATTAACCATTTTAATCTAAAAGTATAAATGTAAGGTATAGTCAGGATTTGACCTATTATAGTCTTACAGCATGATCATACAACTCTGGTATATTGTACACTTCTTTGAAGATAAGTATATCTTTTTCCTTTGAACCAAAAATTATAAAACTTTACACAATAAGAAATATTTTATATGGAGGGAGAAATAAAATCATCTTGCAATATCAGGTGATTGGAATTAATACCTTTAAAAGAACATTTTAAGGGTCATTGGTGCCCTTTAACAATAGAACCAGGTCTTTTATGGCACTGGCTGGCCAATAACAAATCATGAATCATGTAATTTTGTACATTAATATTCTGCAATATTCAATTTACAGACTTGATATTATTAGGTGTAAAGGAGGTTCTTTCTCCAAATATGCTTTTACATTACCTAAATCCATATCTATCCATATAATGAAGCTGAAATTGTTTCCATAATTGCTAATATTTTGATGTGTTTTGTATAATACGACTTCAGAATCATTCTACGACATTTCTACATGAGTAATGCAGCAGAATGTCATTTATAATCATGCCAAAGACAGTTACGACATATCTCTGTTACATGAAGTTATATATAAATTTATGATATAGAAAGGACAACATGAACTTGTAAATCAATTCCAAAATTCAATAGCCAAGAAATTTCTCTTTATGACAGTATAAGAAGTTATAATAGAAGTCCTTTATAACAATTTTGTCGGAAGACAACACAAACACTTGTCATACATTTGTTGATCTATTTTAATAAAATAACTTTCTATAATAATAAATACAGTTAATACCATTGTCAGAATTTATTGCATTACACAAAAATGGGTAGGATTTAGACCAACGTGCTGATTATAGCCCCAGCATTTATTTATTTTTTTATATTTATTTATTTATTTCATTGAAGATAGAAACTTAGAGGTGCCACTTCTAAGGTTGACAGTATGAAGAAAAAAAATCAACAAATGTTCACATTTGTTAGATTATGTTGTAATTATTGCAAATGATAAAATACTAGATTGGATAGACTATTAATCTAAAACAATATGCTTTTATACACAAAACAAAACCACTGCGTGAGGTTTCTCAAAAGTATGTTGGTGTAGAAATGTCTTTAAGACATTGTTTTTTGTTCTCATTTCCATTCTTATTCTATATTCTGCACTCTCTATAAGGATGCTGAAGACAGCATAAGGCTTGTCACAGCAAAGATAAACCAATCTCTAGTCTAAAGGAGTAATTTACAGTAACTCAGAGCTCCTGTGTTGCCACCTCTGCAGCCATGCGACAATAAGGAAACGGGCCTGGGTGTGTCGTTTAAAACTTGCAGTCCACTTCAGTCTCTTGTGTAGAATGTGACCAAGGTATCTAGTTATTCTCCAATGTGTTGAAATGTTCCAAGGGCAAATCACTAGAAAAAAAAAAACATATTATTTTGTTATTAATATAACAAAAGGGTCAAAAGTATTTATTTTTTCAATTGCATGGTTTTCATTCTGTTGTGTCTCCCGTATATGACACTGATTTTAATTTTCTTTGCCCTTAATTTATTCCTCACAGCCAATCTATTTAATTACAGCTTTGAAAGATGCTTCCTTTTAATGATTTTCTTTGCATATTTCACTTCTTTCAATTATAGTTGCCTAAGGAATTATTCTGGAATACAGAAGATTATAGCCATTAGTTGAAACCATGTTTAATTTCAACAGTAGCAGAAATGTGCAGAAGATTTCTTTTTTTGTTTTTAAGCTGACAGTGTTTTGAGAGCAAAAGAAATATTAGGTAAGACAGGCAATAAAAATTTTATATGATTTAAGAGCACAACACCTTCTCTACAGAATTACTATGGTTTGCAGCAAATTCCACATCAACTATGAAATATAAAAGTAGAGAGGTCTATTATTACGTACTGTTATACCTACATTGCTTCCAAATAGAATATATATTAATTCAGACATCTGACATTGCTTGACATCAACACAGCATGACCTGACTTCTGAGTTCCTTGCCTATGTTTCTTTTAACTGAAATAGAAATACATTTTCTGTATTTTCTCAGTTGAAAGCAACAGAGAAGTTGAGGGGAAAAGATGCACCCACTTCCATGTGGTTAATTTACTTACACGAGAAATGAGTAATGGATCAAGGTACTATTTTGTAACACTTTAATCATAGTGTTTAAAAGATAAAATGTATTTTATGCACTGTTGTTATTTTTATTTTACCTATAATGTTTCCATATATTCAAGGAGAGCATTTTTAGACTTTAAGCAATTCAAAGAAATACACAATAAGTTTGTGTTTAATACAAAGGTAAGCATCTTTCAAAATTATTATTTCACTTGCTTTATCCAGAAATTCTCTTGATGCAGACAAAAAAATCTGTCCATGCTTATGTACATTTTAAGTATCCCCTAAAAATTCATTGTTTAAAAATGCATTTCAAGAATTTAAGGTGTTTAAAAATGTTTAGATGTATTTTTTATTGTATATAGTAAAATGGTCAATTTTCAGTGAAATTGAGCCTTTAAATTTATGTAAGTGTAAAAAAGAATTAAGAGTCATTCAAACATAAAACTTTACTTCTTTCCATAATATTCCTATGCACAAGGCATGAACCAAGTTTAAAGATATTTAATTCTCTTTCCAAGGTTAGGGGGAAAACCACACTTTAAGGGAAGAGAATTTTGGCACATAATACATATTTTTCCCAAAGAATAATATGACCATCAATAGTAGTATTAGATCTGAATAGCAAACTACAATCACTGCTTTAATTAAAATGTGGATATATAAATTTTTGTTTATGTTTTAAGTAATTTTTATCAGATGCTTCATGTCACTTGGATTTTTAGCAAAAGTGGCATGCTTCTCTCTGAGCTACTCAGACATAGAAACGAGACAAGCAGATGCTCACTAAGATGGGCATTTGCAACTGTAATTCATTTAGGTCTTTGTTGATCAGACATAAGATCTTGAGAAGGTACTGACATTTGATTAGAGAACTGGTAACAACAAAAATTGTTTTCTGTGGTATATCTGTTGCCACTTGGAATATGCTGAAACAAACCTGTGCCCAAGATTCATAATCATCAGAAACATGTCTGTGAACTAGTTTTCAAATAGCCATGAAGACACACTTGTGAAATGTTCTGCTGCAAAGCTTATTGCTATTCATAGGCAGAATCTCTATAAATGTTTTCCTCTGATATGCCAGCAGAGACCTTTTTTCCATTTTTTATAATTCCTCAAATATTTTGTGTTACAATATTGGACTTCTATTATGAAGTAAACTACATGAAGAATGGAAATATACTTGCACTGAAATGATTAAAATATACACTTTCTATATGATTTAGTGAATAGGTTGCTTAATTTTAGAGAATCATGCCAAAGTAGCTTTCTTATTCTGGCTAGAAAATACTAGCATAAAGAACATCCACAAGAAACAGTGTAACTAATTACTCCTATTGCTCTAAAGCTTAGCTGTATTTTTAATGTGGAAAAGAAGGCTATAATTAAAATAATAACAACAATATCAATGGATATCATGGCAATAAGTCAAGTTATCTGAATGAGATGTGGAATCAACAAATGACCTCTTTGACTTCATTGACTGTAATGTCTTAAATGATCACCCTCCTTAAAGATCTCATGACTGTTGGAAATTTAATGTCATTTATTTCATAAAGAAAGAGTGTGAAATAGGAAAAAAAGCCACCAGGTTAAAGTCAACAATAGCTTTTTTTTTTTTTTCTGATATTTTTGCTGTAGCCATCAATGAACTGTTAAAAACTCAGTCCATTTGTACCATGTTTACTCTGGATAGGTGATAGGTAAGATTTCCTTTACCTCTGCACTTCTAAGAATACTTTAATTGGTATTTCCCATAGATTGCAGATAAAATATGAAAATAGTGCCTGATTGTATGTGATTAACATGCATTTAGTCCAAATTTGTTTTATTAGAGATCCAGTTTAAGCGGGAATACAGTTAAAATTTTCATGTATAATAAGCTACATGTTTTAAATAGATATTAAAGATCTATTAATATAAATATCATAAAGTCAAAAAAATTTAATCAAAGAAATGTGGTCAGTTAAAAGGTGACCATGAGAGTTCTGCTTCTGGTATGGCCAAGTAACTCAGACCAACCATGCAGCAGATAATAACTACAAACTCTGGACAAAATGCCTAGGGGAAAAAAACATCTACCTGAAGGCACTAGAGAGTAAACTAATATAGGCAGGATGAGATAGAAGTTGAGACTTGGATAAAGCGCATAGAGCTTGAGAGTTTCCTATTTTTGTCACCTTTGGCCAAATGGCGCCCCCGCCCCTGTCTGTATCACGTGACTTGGCTAAAATTCTGATGGAAAATACAAGATCATGCTAGCTGGCAGAATTAAAGGACAGTGCTCAAGGCACCTTAGCTACTAGAAAATGAAAAAGATACAAATCCTTGAAAAGAGGAAGCCAGAAAAAAGAAGTTCAAATTAAGGTAATAGTGAAATATCTGATTGACCACTGAACCACACAGACATAGTGCAGACTCTAAGCAGGCAGCTAAATCTAAAAACCTGAACTGAAATTCATCCTGAACTCACAGCAGTGGAGCCAGACATTGAAATTTAGTTTATCAAAGTTAAATGCAGCTTAAAAAATTACTCTGTGGCAGAACCTCACATAATCCAGTTTTCTACAACATGGAATCTCAATGTCTAAAATACAATGCACAACTATATGTCACACAAAGAAACAAAAGAACATAACTACTCCTAAGAGAAAAAAAAGAATCAATGTAATAGACCAACACCAAGATGAACCAAACATTGGAATTACAGAGAAAAAGTTATAAACACAATTATAATTATTCAAGGAAGATGGACTCATAGACTGATAGAAGAATGGAAAGATGAATAGATATACAATAAACAAGTATGATGAAATATAATTTTAGAATCAAGATGATATTTACTTCTAATTTCTTTCAGCTTTTATGTATGTTTAATTTTTTCATAATAAAAAGATGAAAAGGAATAAATGCTTTATAAGAATGAAGAGTATTATAATCCTGAAGATGAGTATTATTTATCTCTATTACTGAGATAAATGTAAGATAAATTTGTCATATGCATATAAATGCCTCTGCTCAACTGGATTAGTCCATTATACATAGCTGATAATGTTGTGGATTTATAGATGTAATAACTACATTTACATTTATATGTCAATATTTGACTATTACCAGGAAAATGAAGACCTATGTGAAAGAGTGAATGTGCACACACTTTGAAAGCTAAAAAATAAAGCTGTTTCTTCACGCAGTTGATATTCTTTTCCAAGCTGACACTGTTCAAGTCAGTTTCCTCTGACCTCGCATTTCTTCAATTTATAAAATTTAGTTAATTTTACATATCCCTAGGATTATTGTAAGATCTAATGAGAGAATGCATTTTGAAAGTATTATATCAACTTAGAAGCATGAGTAAAATATGATCATTCTATAATAAGTTAAAAAAAGATATTTGGCTTATTTCAAACGGTCTCTAAGTAAATAGTCTGTTGTGTACTCCATTATTATTCCCTCTGATTAGTTATTAGTAAGAATAAATTCTTAGTTGTTATGAGGATAAAATGAAATAAAGTGTATGAGCATACTTCATAAACCCTAAAGTGGTAAAACACTGTGTTATTACCTAATAAAATAATTATTGTGAAGTTTCTTCTTTGCCTTGATTAATACAATTTTTTTGATCACTAATAGGAGGTAATGAAAATTATATATGCACATATCATACATATATAAACACATATTTATGTATAATTTTGCTTATCTGCTATTAAATAATGATTAAAAGTTCTATATCTAGACTTAGATATGCAGAGATAGTCTTTTAAGATTAGTTTTTACTTATATAAAACTTCCTTTGAATTACCTGCGCCACATCTCCATTAGATAATGAAGTTACTATGTATAATCTAAAAGGAAAAAAATTATGTATGTGTAAAAAAGTGTTGGCTACATAGGTGTGTGAATTTTGACTATAAAAAATCATTGACAATTTATAAAATAGTTTTATTTCTAAGTATCATAACTTATAATATTACATTATGATATAATATATACTCAATTATATACATTATAGCTTACTCTCTAGGAAAAATTCTGTTCACTTCTATCACCAATTGTGTGGATTTTCCCCACACACCAAGCAATTCTTCAATTCTCTGTGAATATCCATTGGGTGTCCTACAATTTAACTCAATTCTGACACTGTCTCCTTGGGGTAAGCATCAGATCCCACAGTGTAAGGGCTCGGTCTTACAACACTGCCTCATCCCCACAGGCCAGTCAAGTCCAGATTGTCACCTGTGTTTCCAATGGACTGCCTATAAATCATAAGTTTCTAGGACCCTCCTTCTCAGGTTTGATTGTTTGTTAGAGGGGCTCACAGACCTCAGGGAAGAGCTGTACTTACTATTACCTATTTATTATACAAAAGATGCAACTTGGGAACAATTAAATGCAAAAGAGGCACAGGGCAAGGTATGTGTGAAGGGCTGTGAACTTTTCATGCCCTCTATGGGGTGTCACCTTTCCAGTACCTCCAAGTGCCCAGCAATCTGGGAGCTCTTCGAACCCATTCTCCCATCTTTTTGGAGTTCAGGGAGGCTTAATTACATAGTATTCATTAATTAAATCATCGGCCATTGATGATTGACTCATTGTCCAGCCCTTCTCCCCTCCATGGAAGTAAGCTCCCAGCTGAGGCTGAAAGTTCCAACCATCTAATTACTTGGTTGTTTCCCCTGGAAACCAGCCCCCATCCTGAGGCCATCAAGAAGCCCCTAAATATCAGTCATCTCATTAGCATACAAAAGGACATATCACTTTGGAGATTCCAAGGGTTTTAGGAGCTCTGTGTCAGAAAAAAGGGAGAGAGACCAAATATATATTTCTTATTATTTCTAAGAGGTTTTTTTTGCAACCAATCCAGACTGTAAGATAGAAACAAAGGACAATCAGAAGGGAAATCTTATCTTATGTAAAAATTAGATATAAATTAAACAATTAATTCCCTAGAAAAACATGAGGATATGTTAAAGCAATGCAATTGCTATCAAAATTCCAAAGTTTTTCTTCACAGAATTAGCCAAACCAATTCCAAAATTCATATGTAACCAAAAGAGAGTGCAAGTAGCCAAAGCAATCCTGAACAAAGCTCTTCTAGATATCAGCCTGGACAAAAAATTTATGAAGAAGACACCAGTGGTGATCACAGCAACAACAAAAGGCATATATGGGACCTTATTAAGTTAAAAAGCTTTTTGGACAGCCAAGGAAATAATCAACAGAGCAAACAGACAATCTGAAGAATGGGAGAAAATATTTGCAAGCTATACATCTGATAAAGGTATAATAACCAGAATCTACAAAGAACTCATGCAAGTCAGCAAGAAAAAAATCAAACAACCATTAAAAAGTGGGCAAAAGACAGGAGCAGAAGCTTTTCAGAAGAAGACAGACAAAAGGCCAATAAACATATGAAAAAATGATCAATGTTGCTAATTATCAGGGAAATGCAAGTTAAAACCACAATAAGATATCACCTTACCCCAACTACAATGGCTTTTATTTAAAAATCCAAAAACAATAGCTGTTGGCATCCATGCAGCACTGTTGCTGGGATTGCAAATTAGTACAACCTATGGAAATCAGTATGGAGATTCCTCATAGAAGTAAAGGTAGACCTACCATTCAATCCAGCAATCCCACTACTGGGTATTTACCCAAAGGAAAGGGTATTTATTTACCCATTTTATCAAAAAGACACCTGCACTCAAATGCTTATTGCAGCACAATTCAGAATTGCAAAGATGTGGAATCAACTCAAATGCCCATCAATTTATGAATGCATTAACAAAATGTGGTATATGTATACTGCATAATACTATTCAGCCATAAAGAAGGATGACTTAAGGCCTTTTGCAACAATTTGGATGGAACTGGAGACCATTATCCTAAGTGAAGTATCTAAGAATGGAAAAACAAACATCACGTGTACTCACTATTAAATTGCAACTAACTGATGAGCACACGTGTGCATAGAGGGAAGTATAACTCAATGGAAATCAATCAGAGGCAGTGGGGAGGAAGAGATGGGTGAAAACCTACCTAATGGATACAATGAATGCTATCCGGGTGACAGGCACACTTATAACCCTGACTCAAGCAGTACAAAAGTGATCCTTGTAATCAAAAACATTTGTATCTCCATAATTAAAAAAAGGAGAGAAAAAAAGAAAAAGCTTTCTGTTGATTCTTATGATCATTCAAGTTGGGAAATACCCAGAACTATATATACATTATGTACATCTTCTGATTCCCATGTTATTAAGGCAGAAACAGAATAATATGGCCTCAAAATTTGGGTCTCAAAATAAAACAAAACAAAAAGAAGAAGGCTGGTTTTTCAAATTGGGGATAAAATAATTATTTTATTGTTAAAAAATAATGATAGTTGTTATTTTAAAAGATGTGGCCTGTTTTTTAGTACCTGCATTTTCCTTCATTGTTTCTCGTTGGGATTTTCTGATTTATAGGAAGATGCTCCTTGGAGGAACTAGTAAAGGAATGGTAGAGGTAAGATGGAATGGAAAGATAAACAGGCTGATCTTTCAGAAACAACCTAACCTCAATTATGTAGAAAGTTTTGGAGCATTAATTATACTTTAAAATTTGTTCTGCCTTGAGGCAAGGGACTTGGGTTTCCATGTTCTTGCACTAGTAAGTCATTGCTATAACTGTTGCAGTTGCCAAGAAGGGAGAGAATGTAAAACTCCAGGCAGCTTTTAGCTCTTGGGTACATATGGGTGAAGGGGCTCAAATAGACAAGGACAGTAATTGTCTATACAAATTGTTAGAAGAAAATCATGTGAAAATAGAGACAAAGGTGGGAAGAGCCAATAAGTGGTTTAAAAGTGTCTGTGAGGAGTTCTAACTGTGTATAATATATCAGTTTAACAAGTTATTAAAGGCACGTGCTATGTCAGGCTTAGCATTCTAGGCACTGGAGATACAGCAGTGAAAACCAGACAAAACACTCTCCTTATAGAACTTACATTCTAAAGGGTCACATGATTTTGCAATAAATCAGAATCAGAAACTAAAACTTAAATAAAAGGCATTTATTGGGACAGGTAATATAGGAGACATCTGAATCCAATTGATAACAAAGAAAAGCCTATATCAAGATGTTATTGAGTTGGTAATTACTAAAAGTGGTTGATCAATCCCATAGATTCTCATGAAAAGCCCTATAAAGTACATCCTAGAACCATCTGTTGGAGGATTAAAAGTAAAGGATGCATTTATCCACAGGCTTCCAACACCCTTTGGTCAAAATTTTACCTCACAAAGCAATAATCACACTGCACTACTAAAATGTTTATGGTTATACCTACATGTTTCTTGTAGCATTTCTGCTGTGGCAGCCACTACTGTGTTGTCCCTGAATATGACAGCAGAAAAGGGCAGGAAAATAATAAGTATAACAAAAGACTTATGTGAGATACTCTCAAAGCACATCCTGAGCTAATCCACAACAGCTATGGCTACAGTAACGAGCAAATGGGAACAACTGGGTATGAAGTTGTGTGCAAGAATTATCTGATACAGATCATTCCTTGCACTACACTATTCCACATATTTCCTTCCTTAAATTTAATCTAACACAGAGTCACTATGATGGTGATGGTCTGCTGAAATCTCTGAAAACTCTTGTGGCAAAAAGGCAAACCACAATGAACAATGAAGAGAAGAAATGTAGGGAGGGAGGCAAGATGGCTGACTAGAAGCATCAGTCATCTCAGAAAGAAGGAAAAGTTTTAGATGAAAAAAGAAAAAACATAGCTCAGGTGTAATTCTGAGGGAAAAGTGCCAGAACCTCCCACAGATTCCACACAAAGAAGTTGTGGAGTAGAATAGGAAAGAGAAAGATTTCAATATAGATCAACCCCTGAGAAACTTGGGGCCTTATGGAAAGGGTAGGTTGGGGTCTTGTTTTTCCTTCCCTCACAGCTCTGTAAGTCAGCAGGCTTTCAAGCTGATAGAGAGCTTCTCCACCTTCATGATCCCCAAAGCTGCTGCCATCAGTGAACTGTAAGCTTCTTGAGAACAGAACACCAGGCTGCCATCCCCCCGTTTATCACTACAGACCTGCACTGAGACAGTGAGTGCCGTATTGCTTCTCCACCCATTATGTTCCTTTGTCCTCCCCAGGGAGCTTCAGTCCTTCAATTTTCATGTTACTGGTCCCCACACAACATTTCCCAACTCTTGCCCAGACTGCAGTGGCCACAGGGGGATGGTGGGTCCTAGGAGAACTGTATGACCCCAGAGCTTGAACATTCCAGGGGGGCTGCCTCCTGGGGAGAGAGACAAAGGGGATGGCTCTCCTCAATTCAGACTCTTCTCCTTCTCATCCCCTCCCCTGCCCACTGCTGCCAAGTGACCCAGGTGCCCCAAGGGACGATCAAGCTGAGACTCTCAGGAGCAGCTGCTTCCCCTCTGTTGGTGTGCCCATCACACTGAGGCTACCACAGAGACTGGAGCTCACACATTTCCTCTTAAAGACCTGCAGTGGACCAAAGGGTGCTAGGACTGTGATCTCCCTGCCTGCCAGCCCACCCTGGTGCTGCTCACCTAGCTGCTCTAGCAGAGCAGGGTATACCCTGAAGCAGAGGGACATCAAACCTGCTTGAGCACTCCATGGGCAACTTGGGGCCAGCATGCTTCTCCCTGGCACGGTCAAGGCTTGAACTTGGGGGCCCGAGGGACAGGCCCACAGGCCAGAACCTGTATGCCCAAGACTAGATTGTACTGCTCAGGGGCAGGGAGGAGAAATTTGTAAACTAATCTTGGGATGTGAGGGAGCCCAGAATTAAAAGGAGAGTGCAGTGTGAGTCTGAGTCATGGCGTACTCATGGAGCACCCCATCTCCCAAAGGAAAGTCACATTTTTGGTCTGGGGTGGGATCCTGGGCAGGGAATCTCCCAGCCCACAGTGCCATTGCTGGTGAACTCAGTTAGTTTGGGCTGCTGATTGTGGCCAGACACTGGGAGGAGACCCACGTGGCAAGGGAGGAGAGAGAAGAGTGAAGCCCATTCCCAACGGTCAGTCCGTAAATTGTAGATGGCCTCTCCCTCATGTGTAGACTTTCTGACTTGGTAGGGGCCCTCCCTGGTGGCTTTCCCCAGCAGCCTGGGAGCTGACCTTTGACCCCTGCCAAAACAGCTCTTATGCCTGCCTTTGTGGAGCCAGAACCCAGGCTCCTCCAACTCAGCCCCACCCAGCCTCTCTCCTCCACCCACCTCTGCTGTGGTAGACAATAAGGAGTCCCCTGGGAGGTCCAGGGCCCTGTCCACTACCTGGGGCATCAGAGTACTTCTCCTGAGAGGCTAGAGCTGGTCCATACCAAAAAAACCAAACAAAACAAATCAAAAAAAGAAAACACTGCATCTGACTCTTCCCTGCAAGCACTACCTACTGGCAGGGAGTACAACTTGTATAGCCCATTAAAGTATTTACTGACTCAATCATATAGGGGTGACTGATTCTTACCCACAAGCCCCACCTACTGTTTCAAAGATTAAACTGAATGTCCCAATATAATTCACATTGTTGAGAAGACCACAAGGCTCGAGAAAGTGAAATAATTTTAAAGACTTCCATCTTCCCTTGTGAACAAGAGACAGGGAATCTGCCCATGCACATAGTACACCATTGCTACAGCCTACAAATAACTAGCAATTGTGAAACCCAACACACTAAGGATATCCATAACCAAGGTATCCATCCAGATTCTAACCCCCATTAAAGTACCCTCAAGCAAAGCCAAAGGTCCATACTCAACGTATGCTAAAGACACACCATTAAGAGTGAGGGGGGAGAAAAAGCCCCATCCAAACAAAAGAAAATCCCAAAACAAGCAGTGACAGTTGCTCCAAATGAGAAGGAATCAGCACAAGAACTATGGAAGTATGAAAAATCAGAAAGAACACCTCCAAATGATCATATCGGTTCTCCAGCAACGGACCCAAACCAACATAAAAATACTGAAATGACAGATAAAGAACTCCAAATATAAATTGTAAGGAAGCTCAATGATATCCAAGAGAAAATAAAAAACCGACTCAAAGAAACCAGAAAACAATTCAGTAAATGAATAAAAAAATTACTATAGATAAATTTTTAAAAACAAATAGAACTTCTGGAAATGCAAAATTCATTTCGGGAAATACAAAACATAGCGGGAAGTTTTAAGAATAGACTACATAAGCAGAAGAAAGAATTTCAGAGCTTGAAGACAACTCTTTTGAATTAACCCAGTCAGTCAAAAATAAAGAACAAAGAATCAAGAGAAACAAAGGCTACAGGAAAGATTATGTAAAATGGCCAAATATAAGGATTACAGGCATCCCTGAGGGTTAAGAAGAAAAAGCACCAGGCTTGGAAAACCTATTTGAGGGAATAATTGAGGACTACTTCCCTGGTCTTGCTAGAGATTTAGACATCCAGATGCAAGAAACTCAACGAACGCCTAAGATATTCATTACAACAAAGGAATCAGCAAGGAATACAGTCATTAGACTGTCCAAAGTCAACATGAAGGAGGAACTCCCATGAGCCATGTGGTGGAAACATCAAGTAATTTACAAAGGAAAACCCATCAGTCTAACAGGAGACTTCTCAAGAGAAACCTCACAAGCCAGAAAGGAATAGTGTCCTCCTTTTAGTCTTCTTGAACAGAATACTTAGCAGCCAAGCATTGTGTATCCTGCTAAACTAAGTTTCATAAATAAAGGAGAAATAAATTCTTTCTCAGACAAGCAAACACTAAGGGAATTTGCTAATACTAGACCTGCCCTATAGGAAATGCTGAAAAGTGCATTATACATGCAACAGCACAATAGATACCAACTGGTGTAAAAACACCCAAAGGTTAGAGCTCATAGCTCGTATAAAATAGTAGAAGAAGCAAAACAAAACAATAAGGTATCTTCCAGCATGGTGAACAGAACAGCATCCCACATATCAATACTGACACTCAACATGAACAGTCTGAATGCCCCTCTTAAAAGACATAGACTGGCTGAATGGATGAAAAAACACAACCCATCTATTTACTGTACACAAGAAACACATCTAAACCACAAGGACTCACACAGCCTTGAGATAATGGGATGGAAAAAAAATATTGCACACAAATGGAAACCAAAAGTGAGCAGGTATAGCCATTCTCATATCAGATAAAACAGACTTTAAATTAACAATGGTAAAAAAAAGACAAATATGGTCATTATATAATGGTAAAGGGAGCAATTTAACAAGAAAACACAACAATCCTAAATATATATGCACCTAACACAGGAACTCCCAGTTTCATAAAGTAAATTCTTCTAGATCTAAGCAAAGAAATAAACATTAGCATCTTAATAGTCAGGGCCTTCAACACCCCACTGACAGAGCTGGACAGATCATCAAAGCAGAAAATGAGTAAAAAAACACTGCACTTACACTAGAACAAAGGAACCTGCAGACATTTCCAGAACATTCTACCCAAAGACTACTGAATATACATGTTTTCATCAGCACATGGGACATTTTCCAAGATTGATCATATCTTAGGCCACAAAATGTGTCTCAGCAAATTCAAAAAATTTCAAAATCATACCATGTATCTTCTCAGACCACAATGGAATAACACTAGAAATCAATTTCAAGGGAAACACTAAAATCTACATAAAATTAGGGAAATTAAATAACATGCTGCTGAATGACCTTTGGGTCCATGATGAAATTAAGATGGAAATCAATAGATTCCATGAACTGAATGATGGAGGGGACACAAGAATTCAAAATCTATGCAATATGGCAAAAGCAAACCTAAGGGAAAAGTTCATAGCCTTAAATGCCTACATCAAAAAAAAAAAAAAACAAAACAAAAAGAAAGAAAGAAAAATCACAAATTAACAACCTAATGTCACATTTCAAAGAACTAAAAAAGAAGAACAAACCAAACCCAAAGACAATAGAAGAAAAGAAATAAGAAAGCTCACAGTGGAACTAAATGAGATACAAACCAAAAATACAATACAAAGGATCAGTGAAAACAGAAGGGAGAGAGACCAAAACAACATGGTACTTCTATAAAAGTAGAGATACAGACTAATGGAACAGAATAGAGTATCTGGAAATAAAGCAATCTACCTAAAAAACAAGTGATCTTTGACAAAGAAAACAGAAACATACACAAAGAAACCCTATTCAATAAATGGTGCCGGGAAAACTGGGTGGCCACATGTGGAAGAATGAAACAGGATCCCTGTCTCCGACCATATACAAAAAATAATTCAAGATGGATTAATGACTTAAATGTAAGGCATGAAACCATAAAAATTCTGGAAGAAAACATAGGGAAAAATCTTTTAGACATTGGCCAAGCAAAGAATTTATGATTAAGACCCCAAAGAACAAATATAGCAACAAATAAATAAATAAATAGATAAATGGGACTGAATTAAATTAAAAGTGTTTTACATAGTAAAGGAAATAATTAACAGAGTGTATAGACATACTAGATAATGGTAGAAAATATTTGCAAACTATACATCAGACGAAGGACTGATATCCAGAATCTACTAAGAACTCAAACAAATCCACAAGAAGAAAATAAACAACCCCATCAAAAAGTGAACAAAAGACATGAACAGAAGTTTTTTGAAAGAAGATAGAAAAATGGGCAACAAACATATGAAAAAGTGCTGAACATTGCCAATCATCAGGGAAATGCAAATTAAAACTACAATGACAGACTATCTTATTCATCTAAGAATGGCCATTATTAAAAAGTCAAAAAACAATAGATGCTGGCATGGATGCAGAGAGAAAGGAACACTTACACACTGTTGATTGGACGGCAGATTAGTGCAAGCTCTATGGAAAACAGTATGGAGATTCCTCAAAGAAATAAATGTAGACCCACCATTTGATTTGGCAATCCCACTTCTGGGTATCTACTCAATGGAAATGAAGTACTTTTATCAAAAAGATATCTGCATTTGACTGTTCATTGCAGCACAATTCACAATTGTAAACATGTGTAATCAACCTAAGTGTCCTTCAATTCATGAATGGATAAAGAAAATGTAGTGTATATATACCATGGAGTACTACTCAGACTTAAAAAAGGAAGGAAATGATGTCCTTTGCAGCAACTGGATGGAACTGGAGACCATTAATCTAAGTGAATTATCTCAGGAATGGAAAACACAGCACCACATGTTCTTGCTAATAAGCGGGAGCTAATAAATGGTTACACATGGGCACAAAATGATACAAAGGACATGAGAAACCAAGAAGAAGGGAGTGTGGGAGGGTGGGTGTGGGATAAAAACTTACCTATTGGGTGTAATGAAAACTATTCTGGTGACGTGTATATCAAAAGCCCCAACTTAAGAATTATACAAGACATCTATGTAACAAAAACATCTGTACCCCCTTAATTAAAATTTTGGAATTTTAAAAAGATAAAAAAGAAAAAAATGCAGCCACTGATCTTTAGATCGTATTTAACATGAACTAACTTTCATTCATTAACATTTTATAACGTTCATTATCCTTCTAAATTTCTTTCACCTCATTTATCAATTTGGATGCTCTGAGTTGTTGCAAGACCCACATTCTCAAAAGGTATAAATTCTTCATTGCCTTGCCCTTGTCAGCCTATAGATGCTGTAATGTAAATTTAAATTTATCAGTAGCCCCCAAAGCCTCAAGAGAATCTGAAGAGAATATCTTGGATTACAGCATATTCCTCTAACATTGTTTAATAGCAATTCTAGTCCCTCATTTTAATTGCAGTCAATTACTCCTTACAGTATAGTAATTCATTTCTTTGCTTGCTGATATACTGGAATGAAAAGACCAAGTAAATAGGTGATAGTGTTAATTTTCCATGGAACAAATAGTGTTTCCCCAAACAAAAGCAGCCTCCCCATCCCCAGGAAGCAGGCGGTTTGACTGCAGCAGAGCCTAACATGGTAGAGATGGAAGACGCACTGCAGTGAAGGAAGGTAAGCTCCCACCTGAAGTAGATGTCAGATTTGTAGTTGCTGCCCCTTTTAGAGTGAGATTTGTGCCATAATCCCAAAAGGAAAAATCACAAATATCATACACTAAATGTTGAAATTCTGAACTATAGAAATCCCTAAAGTCTAAAATCCTGAAATAACCCCAAAAGATCAATATCCTAAGAATATAATCCTGGAAATTTTTTTTTTTTTTTTTTTTTGAGACAGAGTCTCACTCTCTTGCCTTGGGCGAGTGCCGTGGCATCAGCCTAGCTCACAGCAACCTCAAACTCCTGGGCTCGAGCAATCGTACTGTCTCAGCCTCCCGAGTAGCTGGGACTACAGGCATGCGCCACCATGCCCGGCTGATTTTTTCTATATATATATTTTTAGCTGTCCAATTAATTTTCTTTCTATTTTTGGTAGAGATGGGGTCTCGCTCTTGCTCAGGCTGGTCTCGAACTCCTGAGCTCAGAACGATCAGCCCACCTCGGCCTCCCAGAGTGCTAGGATTACAGGCGTGAGCCACCGCGCCCGGCCCCTGGAAAAAATTTTTAAAAATTCTTTTAAAAACAATTATTTACATTTCAAAAAGGAGATTTATTTAAGAAACATGAAAACAAGACAGAACACTTCATAGGCCACTTTACACAGTAAAATAGCCAATAATAACATACATGTTTTTGTAAACATAAACACTCAGGTATACTAATGATAGTTGCATGAGTATAACAGTTATGAACAAATAGTATTCAAAAAGAAATAGGTCAAAAAACAAAATGTATAAATGCATATCACTATGGCTGGTAATTGTGTGCACACAGCTATATAACTATAGTCATCTGAAATAGTGTGACAGACAAGTTAAGTCTTTTGAGGAGACAGATCAAAAACTTCCATGGGTCACCCCAATATATACAGTAGCCCAAAGAATGGAGATCTCGAGAAATTTTATCTTTCACGAAAGCAGATGTACAAAAAGGACATCTCTTCATTTACTAAGTTTCAACATTTTTTCTGTACACATACAAAGCTTACACATAACATCAATGTTGTGTTGTGTAATGCACTTTGGTGAAGTCAAATTTGCAAAAAATTCATAAAATAAATTCAAACTCTTCAAAAATCTTTACATAATTTATGCTTCCAGTGTTGGAAATGAGGCAAAGAAGAAATACACAGCACAATGAATTCTAGACAATAATGCTGACAATTTAAAATGCTGAGAAAAAACTAAAATAGAAAAAGAATAAAAGAATAAAAACTAAAAAGAAAATTCAACATATGAAAAAGTGTATTATGGGGATATATTATGGGCCATTGCACGGAGATAGTCCAAAAGAGATGGCTGACTTTGGCAATAATTAACTATATTTTGAAGTATTGATTTGCCATGCATAGATGCTTTTTATTTTCTGTTAAGGCATGGCTCTCTTTGGAGAATACAGTCACATTCATTTTCTACTTGCACAGCATTTATTGAAATTCTTCTATAATTCTATATACAACAACATGAGCATTACCTATTAAAAATTCCCATCTTTTGTGCCATGTTTCTATGTTGTTTTGAGTGCAGAAATTCATTCCACACGCATTCATATAAAGACCATAAATTTTGAAGAAACAATACTGGTGATTATACAGCAACATCATTGCATAAGTGTCTTTTTATTTGTGCACAAAATTATTTTTTAGCCAGTCACTAATTTTTCTGGCTTCTTCAGGCAAATGCAGCTTTAATTCATAAAATACTCCCAGAATTTCATCAGCTAGAAGCCATACTGATGCAGGCAAATGACATATTTTTAAGCTAAGATTTTTGTTGTTGCTGTATTGCATGGTCAATCTTCTCATCTGAATATTCCACCAAATGTAGATAAAAACAACAACAAGGTGATAGTTTCACCTAAAATGATGCAACTATTTTGCATACAATGTAAAATATACTAATCCCCTCCAAGAATACAGCTTTCAGGATTTCAACATTTGGGATTTTAATATTTTGGAATTGTGATTTTAAGGGATTTTAGACTTCAGGGTTTTGGTCTTCTGTGATTTTGATCTTTCAGAATTTCAACATTTGAGATCATGGAGTTTGGAATTGTGTTTTTCAATATTATGATCAGCACTGTCTGGGATGAAAGAATCTAATGAGATCAATCTGCCATTTAATGGCAGAATGGTCTCCTTGAGGACTGATGTTGTGAGAGCTCAGTATCAGTCTCTAGAATGCAGTTTGCACATTCAGTGTGACAGTAGTTGTATCAGCCTTGGAGAGATAGACAGGCATAACTCTGTTTTTATGGCCACTCAAACCAATACTGTGATGACTAAGAAAACAGGCTAATTGCCATCCCTAGGACAGGGTTGTACTCTCTACATTGGTGTGCTACGACCACATACAGTCTTATATATAGTAGATGATTCTCTTTTGTAGGCATTAACTTGAGACACAAAGACATGGGCAATTTGTGCCTATCTCAATGAACATGTGCTGTGTCCCTTCCCAGAATTTCTTCTCCTTGATCTTCTAATCTAACTCCTTTCAGAACTCTGACTGATCTGGCAAGTCATTCACTCTTCCTGGAAGTCTGTGCATATCAAATCCATACTTTAGTTCGTGTTTTATTCTCCAAGTGAAGGACAAAATATGATGCCCAATGCTCTACTAAATGGGAGAATTTCCACCGTCCTTTAGGGACACCTGAGAGGGTCTGTGGTACATGTCAATATATCATGCCTTCTCATTTAGGAACCACACTGATCTCTGCATTGGTTGGTCAAAAAGTCTCATGAAGCCCTAAAAACGATCTGAAAAGGGGGGCTTTAGTGTGAATGTAGACCACCTGAGCATTTAATTAATTTGTTTCTTCTGGACCTTTTTGGGCCCAATATTGAATACACTGTATTCATTGTAGAATGTATTGTTGTTACATCTGCCTGATCTTATGAAATAATGGTTCTAAATATACCAGATTTTAGGTTTTAGCAACGTAAATAATTATCCATTATAGCCCTAGGGGAGGGTTGCCTGTTTTATGTAGTGTGTCTGTTAGCATTTAAGTTATATGTGCTGCCTTAAAATACTAGGCTACTACAATGACTTTTTGTTTCATTTGCCAGTATTCATAAGAAACAAATTACAAGCTATGAATAAGGTAACTAAATCTCATCAAATAATAACTTTGTATCCCATAACTAGGTACTCAGTCTTTACAGTACCCACAGCATGATGGGAGCTACTTTTTCAAATGATACTAATACAGAAGTTATGACTTTCCTATAGAATTCTCAAGGTCTATGCTACAAAGCTTCTATTTTTGTTCACTAAGAATATATCTAGTTGTGCCTCATTGCCTGTGATTGTACCTTGGATCTCCTGCAGTGCCCTCTTTCTCTGGGCCCCACTTAAAATTGACAGTCTTCAGAGTCACTAATATAATGGGTTGGACAGCAATAATATATATGTTGCCTCTAAAATCCAAAAAGGCCCACCAAGTTTTTCACAAGGTGAAATAACTTTCCTTTTTTATCCTGTAAAACCCCAGAGGATGTTCCAGACCATTGGATTTCTATAAACTTTATAAATGTGGCAGGCAAGAGGGCTCATTCTCTTGTATGCATGTCTTCCTAAGGCTCTTAAGCTACCTGCCATTTTCCTGCATTATATCCAATTAATATGATGTCAAACTAGCATTATGATCTCTGGAATCTCAAGATGATCAAGGTCTGGTAAACTCTACTGTTTAGAGAAGCCTGAAGCAAGAGAATGAACATGCACTGCTATATTTTCCATGCGAATGTAAATAGCTTTTAATTCACTTTTGTGATAGATGTTATTAAAAATGCTTTGACAAAATAAATATTAGCAAAACAAGTGTCAGGATCTGTGTCGATATGCTGTAATAAAAATACTAAATTAAGCATAGGTGCTACTACTTGATTAAACTTCTGGTATTCCAACTAAATCCATCTGTTTTTACAGGTGACAAACAGGTAGAAGTGGGGACTGATGACCACCTTCTTTAAATCCTTTAAGTCTTTTATGGAGGCAGAATGTAGTATAATTTCTGATTTATAATCTTGACTGGTTAGGAAGCAATGAACCTTCTATGTGAACCTTCTTAGTTAATTTGTTTTATTAGAGTAGGTCAGGAAACCTATGTGAGTATTCTGGAACATGCTAAGTATATCTATCTTAATTATACATTTGGAAACTGTAGAAGTCACCACACATTTGTTCCACACTCCCATAGTATTCACTGACAGATGGACATAAGCCAGAAATACATTTATCACCTTTCTTCCATTAATCCCTGCTTTGACTAGAAGACCTTAATGGAATTTTTGTGTACCCTGATATTATGCTAAACTTAGATCCCATATCAAACAGTTCACATAAAATTTCAGAATTTCCCATTTCCTAGTGTGAAAGTTCTTTAGGGGGAGGTTTAGAGAAATGTTTATCACAAATACTTGTAACATTATTACTGGGTAACCCTTCTTCCGTCATTTGGCTCTAGGCTTGTGAAATTAATCATATCTCGAAACCAGGGAAGCACCTATGATTTCCCATTTCAATGGCAGATGTCACACTTCTGCTTGCCAACTCTAAATATTTTTTGTTATACAAATTGAGCAACATCCTAACTATCTTGCCATTAAGAATGAGTACTATGATTCTTCTATCACTTCAGATCCCTGTCAGGCAAGTTAGACTGATTGTCACATTTACCTTTTTACTTTTTACAGTAATTATGTCACTTTATCTCTAAGGTTAAATGCTGCTATTTAGTCTCTGCCTTTACAAAATTCTATCACTTCCACTGATGTTAGGGATCTCAGTAGCATGATAGCCATCTCCCACAGCCAATCCTGGGTTTTAGAAGGCGGCTTCTAAAAAGATGAAGCTACTGAGCTTCTCAAAGACGCTGTGGTGTAACTCATCCATTTATTACTTTATGCCTTAGAGGAGGTAGTATTGCCTGGGCCCTTCTAGGGAATATGTCTTGTGATTGTTCTCTAGTCTTCTGTGATATATCTCCTCTAAATTTTTGTTTTTCTAAGTTTTCTTGCCCTTTTTCAGTGTTGCAGAATTTTCAGTGATTTTTGCTTTGTTTACTAAAGGACATAATCATATTCAGGAGCCACCCCACCAGAATGTTAACACCAGCTCCAGATGTCCTCACTAGAACACTGAATCCTGGTGATATGAGTGAGTGGCACTAGCTCAAAAAATTATTCCAGATAGAGACTAATATTCTGCCCTACCTTCTTGGTCTACCATCTTAAGAATCACTCCCACACATTCCTCCCTGACCTGACGATAAGTAATAGCCAGGCCCTACAATGCATTTGGTGTGTAATCATTTTAATCCTGGAATGCAGACTGCATTTCTCCATCACTGTGCTATTAATAAAACATGATTCTGCTGACTGGCTTAGAATAATGAGGAATGGCAGGGGTGAAGTTCAAGCATTATATTTACAAGGCACTGATTCAGTTGAGGTATTTAAGGGATCTCCAGGAATGGGGAGATATATTTCCTCTGTCAAAAGGCAGGAGGAGGATTTTTCTTCAAGATATAAAAAGTTAAGGGAAATTTAGTGGTCTGAGTTCCACAGCATCACCCACCAAAATGTCCCCACCCCATTCTCAGAATCTTACTCTTCCTACCAAAGTCTTTTTTTTTTTTTTTTCCTACCAAAGTCTTGACCAAGAGGAAGGAGGACAAAAAGACATATGTCAAGGCTATGGATTCACCTTTGCAATTCTGCCTTCTCTGGACTCAGATTTTGGTCTGATATTCAACACAGTCTGTCTTGAGACTATAGGAGATGGATTTCTCCTTAAACTTTCATAGAGACACAGTAGTCTTCAGATGATGGTTATATGATTTAGCCTATAATTTTCATTTTTTGAGAATCTGAACTCCAGCCTCTCTATAATCTTTGTAATATTTATTGCCTCCATACCTCCCAAGTATCACAGCCACAATATAGCATAATGCCTTACCTACAATAATACATATACTTCATCCCAATCCAGCACAGACAAGAATTGTAGAAATGGTGAAACTGGTGTGAAAACAGGGTTTTTCAGCACTACACTTAACACCAGCAATAGTTTCTTATTGCCATATGGGCAATTAATGGTCTACCTCTAAAATTCCAACTGTCTAGGCAACTCTGGGTAGCACTGTCTTATCCAGGAATTTACGAAAATCTAAAATGGAAATTAATATATAAGTAATTTACTAAGGAGGACAATCCAGGAAGCAGAAGCAAGGGATGGGGAAAAACAAAACAGAGGGAGAGACAATACAAGAAAGCCCCTGTAAATAGGCCACTGATATGGGTAACTTGTTGCTCAATCTCACAGTGTCGTTTTTTTATTTCAAAAAATTTGGGGAGTACAAGTGTTTTTTGTTATGTAGATAAACTGTATCATCCTGAAGTCAGGGCTTTCAGTGTACCCATCACTAGAATAATGTACATTGTACTTGATAGGTAGATTTGCCTCAAAAATGTTTCTTAGAATAGTACATCATAATGAAGAAAAGAGAGAATATGCATCCATTGGTTCCCATCTTCCATTAGTCAGTCTACAGAGTATTAAATTCCCACTTCCCAATTTTACATGTGTGAGATCCAAGAGTCCTATGCCTGTGCCAGCAGATGCAGGGAAAAGGACGCTACAGGTTAATGAAATGAGGCCTGAAATAAGAAACTGCCAAGTGGCCACTGTATGAAGCTGTTTGGAGCCCATGCAGAACTAACAACTGTAGCAGTGACTTTAATGAAAGACAGGGGGAGGTTGAGCAAATCTGAAACGATACACAAGAAGTGGTTGATACAGGGGAAAGGTAAACAAAATAAACAAATAAAATGTACAATATGATAGATTGTGATGCATGTATTATAGCAAGAAAGGGGAATAGAAATACCAGAGAAGGGTGAGTCAATTTAAAATAAGATATGGCTGGGCGTGGTGGCTTATGCCTGTAATCTTAACACTCTGGGATGCCAAGGCAGGAGGATCACTTGAGCTCAGGAGTTCGAGACCAGCCTGAGCAAGAGTGAGACCCTGTCTCTTTTTGTTAAAAATGAAATAAAATAAAATAGGATAACTAGAGAATGTCAGAGAGGTAAAATGTGGTCAAATAATGTAGAACTTTGAGGGATCTAAATGAGATAGGTAGTCTTTGGAGAATTTTGAGAGGAGATGCAGTATGTCCTGACCTAAGTTTGTCTGCTGTCTGCCTATCAGACTGTATGTAGGAAAAGAGTTAACATGGAGAAATATATCTGAGGCTATCACCATAGTCTAGTGAGAGAAGATTAAGTCTTAGACCAAGATGGTAGCAGTGGAGGTAGTAAGAAGTGGTCAAATAATGGATGTATTTGGAAAGTAGACCTAACATAATTTTTGATAGATTTTATGTGAGGTATAAGATTATGGGCTTGAACAATTTAAAAAATTGAACTGGAGAAAAGATGTATTACATCTATTATAGTATATTCCCTGCACAATTGGTGTTATTAGTACCATTTTCTAGATGAGGAAGCAAATTCAAAAGAGGTGAAGTGAAATGTCCAAGGCAAACTAATAAGGGAAAGAGCTGGCATTTTTAAAAAGCCAGATAATTTTCTTTCTGATATTACAACTTTCTGAGTCTCATAGCTTGAATTAGGGCCCCTTACATCCCTCTTGCTTACATGCAGAATTTGGGGCTATATAGAATTGCAAAGTATGGATTAAGTGATTTCAATTTTAGTGGGGGTAGGGAGGCCTTATAATTATTTTGAAGTTATGAAAATTGAAACATGAAAGTCTAAGGACTGTGAATTAAGTGACCATCTTCGCAATCCAAATTTTCTAAACCCATGGTCATCTT
The DNA here is from genome assembly GCA_004363605.1 of Indri indri. NCBI lineage: Eukaryota > Metazoa > Chordata > Mammalia > Primates > Indriidae > Indri > Indri indri. The sequence continues at coordinate 39,031 of RJWJ010003065.1, read as the reverse complement.
AATAGGCACCACAGTCCTGAAGATGCTGTGTAGTTGTCAGGTCCGTAATACTGAGAGTCACATTGATCCATCAAGAGAAGAAGGGAATGCCTCATGCTTCATACTTTAATGAACAGACATTATCCTTTAATGAAAGATGGCACCTTAATGAGCAATCATCTTGAAAGAAAGGAGAGCTACTTTGGGAGGACCAACATTCAATTTATTGACTCGTCAGGAAAGTAGGAAGAAAGCAATCCCATTGTTTGAAAAATAGATCTCTGGAGATTGTACAGTCTGCCTTTTCTCATTAAATTCACCTAGACACAAGGCTCCCACTGATTTCCAAGGGAAGTCTAACCTTGCATCAACATCCGTAAGGATAAAGAATTACAGGAAAATCTGGCTAGCTCCACACTGTGAATCTGTAAAGATGGAGAATCTAAATATCTTTCCATTGGCTTTATGATTCTGTAACTTTAAGAATTCCACAGATTAAACTGGTAGCAGGACAGGAATGCAAATGTGAAAATAGAACATGGGTTAATATCAAATTAAAATTCTAAAATTAAATTGGCATGTGCCATTAAAGAGATGTAGATGAAATCATAAAGTATTTCAGCAGAAATTCTACTTCCAGCTATGAGAAGGACGGGCACCATTCTACAAAGCTAATGATTTGGTATCAAGTGACTAACAGTGAATTAAGTAATTAAGTAAAGTGTAAAGTAAAATCTTGGCCATGCAAAATCCTTCATTAATGACTCACCTGAGACATTAGGAGAAATCATGGTAAAATCTACTATATTTTTTTTATAAAAGGAAACCCAAATAAAGAATTTTAAAAGGAGTTCACATAACATAATATAGCTTTTACTTTATGATTCATTGTCTTTATTAAGTTGTTAGTTATTCTTGTGCACTCCAGTGGAGTGTTACATAATGGTTCAGCTGAAAATGGTATTGTACGTAGTGTTAAAAGTTTAGCTACTACAATGGGAACTAAAACTTGATGTCTTAAAAAAGACAACAACCTATTTTATTTTGTGATTTTTGTCTTCAAAGTGTTGATTGAAGGATGTTCAGTTCCATGAATTCCTAAGTTTGTAGCATAATTGTGTGTGTATGTGTTTGTGTGTGTGTTCATAATTTCAATTAGATAATCAAAGGCCAAAACCATCTTTATCCATATGGCTTTGCCAAATGTTTGACTCTTTTAAAAAAATAAAATAAAATACATTTGATCATGCATATTTGAGGTTTGCAACATGATGCTATAGGATACATATAGATAGTAAACTGGTTATAAGCATGAAACATATTAACACAGCTATCATCTCACATAGTTGCTTTTCACATTTTTTGTGACAACAGCAGCTAAAATCTACTTACTTAACAAAAATCCCCAATACGGTACAATTTTATTAACTTTACTCCTAATGTTGCACATTAGATCTCTCAATTTGTTCATCCTACATATCTGTTAATTTTGTTCAACTCTTGAGCATCATTTAAAATAGCATGATTTTTATATTAATAGAACACACATGGAAAGCTAGCTCTTTCCTCTGAGTCTGCATTCATCATTCTGGTCACTTGAAACATGTCTGACCACGGTTATGAAAAATGGTAACTGTATTATTTTAAGAATTTGTCATAAACTTTCTTAAGAAAAACATGATCCGAAGTTTATATTTTTCATCATCAGAGGGGGACATTTCTGTATACCTGTTCCTAGATGTCTGAGCCCATTTCGTGATGCTATAAAAAAAAATACCTTAGACTGGGTAATTTATAAAGAATAGAAATTTATTTTCTTATGGTTTTAGAGGCTGGGAAGTCCAAGATCATGGCGCTGGCAGGGTTTGTTGTCTGGTGAGGCTGCTCTCTGTTTCCAAGATGGTACCTCAATGCTGCCTCCTCCAGAGGAGAGGAATGCTGTGTCCACCCATGGTAGAAGGCAGAAGGCCAAGCTCTCAATTCTGTGTGAAGGATCTTTAATAAAGGCCTTAATCCCATTCATGAAAGAGGAGCCTTCATAGCCTAACTAATTCTAAAAGGCCCCATATATTCATATTGTTATATTGCCTACATTTGAGTTTTGGAGGGGACACATTCGAACGCCAGCACTAGGTCATAATAATATTCTTCATACTTTCATTTTGAGTTTTAACATAAATTCAGAAACGAAAGTCTGAAATATTGAATTTCTTCATTAATACAGAAATGTAAATTTGTATTTGTCCCCCAAAACATCACCTTTCTCATTCAAAGCTAATAAAGTCCCCTTCTCAGCATAGTCTTCCCATTTCTCTTTCTTTAGCCACTTCATTTAGATTCTCATTATTTTCACTTGGATTATTTTAATTCTTTTCTAATTGATAATCCAATCTTCAATATTTCCTACCTCTAAGGGAGTATTCAACAAGATAAGTAAAATATATGTCCAAAAATATGTTTCTGATCCTCCTTAGGCTACCTCATATGATGTATCAGTCAGAGTTCAATCAAATCAGTAGATACACACACACACACACACACACACACACACACACACACACAGAATTGTGGGAGCGAGTTAGGCAGCCCCTGTAAAAAGACTGCTATTTTTGCACATGATGCTAGAGCTTCAAGTCTGCAGAACAGATAAGCTTGAAGTGGTGATGCGGAGAAAGTAAGAACAATTTGGCACCTGTAAGCATAAGCTGGAATACACATGGATGCTAAACACTGTCAGGTCTCATTTCTTCTGGCCTTGTTTCTATGAGTGTCCTTACAGAAACTGGCACATTTCACCGTAGAACTATACACCTCTTATTTCAGGAGTTGGAGAAGCTGAAAAAGGATTCAAGGAAAGATTGAACAGTTAGAAGACTGGTTGTTGTCCCACACTGATGAAGTGAGCCAGCAGATTGACAAGAACATGTGTATGCAAGAAAAGTCCTGATGCTTCACTTCTCCCTCTAAATCTTTCACAGAATTCTCCCTTTTGGTCCATTCTAATTGGAAATACATGCAGAAGGAAACTTTGGGTTATGTATTTTGACTTAGCCACTGGATATGACTTACCACTATCTTAGGCTGATGTTCAAACTCTTTAGCATATGAGACTTTTAAAAAATTTTCTGGCCTCATTTTCTCAACTTTTATATCCCTACGAAACTATGTCCTCCACCAGAGGCTCAAAATTTTTTCTATAAATACTAAATATTAAACATTAAATATTTCAGGCTTTGTGAGTCGTATATGCTCTCTGTCACATATTCTTATTTGTTTGTTTGTTTTACAACCTTAAAACCAGTCTTAGCTCAAGAGCCTGTAAAAATAGGTCACAGACCAGATTTGGACTGCAGACTGTATTTTGCAACACCATCCTCCTCCAACCTACAATATAGAGACTTAAAATTATATGCATTTTCCTCAAATCTCCACATACTTTCAATAAATAAATCTATTGTTCTTTATACAGGCTTTTAAGAGATACATTTCTCAACTTTCTTTACCTGAAAAACAACTTCTTATCCTACACTGATTAGATAAAATGTCTTTACTCCTAGGAAAACTTTCCCAAGCAATAAATTACATTCATTTCCCCTTCACAGGACATTGTACATAATCCTAGTATAATGTCTTATGATTATTAATTTTCCATACCTGCCTTCCTCATTGAACTAAGAGTTGCATGAAATCAATATTTTCTGCATTTTGATTCCCCAAGAGCCAGGACAATGGCTCGTACCACGTGGGCACTCACTTGACATAATTTGAATTGTAATCACATTTATGTCCATCCTGCCTCTTTCCACAAAGAATTTGAGGTAACTTACAACAAAGGTATAAGCAATGAAATGACAAAATAGAAATATAAAAAAGGAACTATGGGAAAGGAAGATACTGCAATATTAAAATATATATCAACACAGTTGCTGTTGTGAGTTTCAAATATGGATCTATTATTTTGAGGGAACAAGAAGAAAAACTCAGTTTGTTACATTACATTGTTTGTTTATAAAACAGAAGAAGCAGCATGCCATCTGCTCATGAGATTTATTTACTTTCTCACTATGGAATTCTAAACCAACCTCAAAAACAGCATTATAGAGGAGATTTTGGTTGAATCATATGATTGATGAACAGTGTGCTCCACATTTTTGTTTTTCATTTGGAAACGGAGTCTTGCTATGTTGCCCAGGCTGGCCTGGAACTACTGGGCTCAGGCAGTCCTCCTGCCTAAGCCTCCTGTGTAACTGGAACTACAGGCATGCACTGCCATGCCAGGCAACACTTTTACAGGAAATGCAGTAATGAATTGTATATAACTATAATCAGGAGCTTAAGGAGGATGATACCTTCAGACAGAATCAGATACCTTGGGTAATCTTCCTGTACTGTTTTAGAGTGATTTTATTTTCCATACAGACACTTCATGGGCAGTTCAAAAACTATAGGCATTCCCTCCAGGAGAATAGCCTGGCCTGTTGAGTTTGATCATGAAGAAAAGAAGATTTATAGGCTGGTTTGAAGGAAAAAAAGAATGGAAGAATACATAAGAGGACTGCTCATCACTCTGCCTAAAAAAAGAACTTGTAACAAAAAATGGCAGACTCTTCAATTTATTAATCTGAAAACCACTCCTATGTGGAGGAGTGAGTAAAAAGAGGTAGAGGAAACTGGCAAATCTTGTTACTTCAAAACCGTTGCTTCAATTGTGAGTGTCTGTGGAAGCTTTCTTGAGGAAGCTTTCATGGGGACAAGATAATAAGGGCCTACTCAACAGCTATGCCTATAGGAAATAATACCCAAGAGCATAAGCATAAAAAAAAAATTGTATTAGGAGCCAAGTTAATGTGGTTGGTGCGTGTAGCCCCCTAGTAATCATATTGATACAAGAATACCTCAAAGTATTCAATTGAATACGTCTAAAAAATCTTTTCTAACTATGACCTTTCTCAGTTGGAGTGTGGATGAAAATTGAAGAAGAAACATTTTCAGTTGTGTTTTTATGGAGACTAAAAAAGATGACATTCTATGGCACATCTGTATTTCTTACAGATGGTTGAAATGTAGGTGATTCCATCTCTTCTCTTGTCTGTGCCTTTACAAGTTCTCTTTCCTGCTACTCGTACTGCTCCTGCTCATGCTTCCATCTGTTTTTAACAAATGCTGACGCTGATGCAGATCCTACTTGCATTTGGTAGCAGTCCGATACCTAACTCGGTGCTTTTCTCTGACTACTTTTACCAATCATATTGTCCTACAATTCACTGACACTTATTTTTTTCAGTCTTTTTCATCCCTATGTTAGATTTTGAATAGTTTCTACTGCTGTATCTTTAAATTCACTGATCTTTTTTTACCTGCCACATATAATCTACTTTAATCTCACCCAGTGTATTTTGAATGTGAGATATTTCATTTGTTCTTCTCTAGAAATTTCATTTGCCTCTTTTTTATATCTTCTTTTTTTATCATCTTATTCATGTGTTCCTTCACCTTTTATTAATGTAACACACAGAACATATTTACAATACCCGTTTTAACATCCTTGTCTGCTGATTCCATCATCTCTTTTACTTCTGGGTCTATTTCTATTGATTATTTTCACCTTAGGTGTGGATCATATTTTGCCACTTCTTCCTATGCCTGGTAATTTGTATTTGCTTGCCAGATGTTATAAATTTAACATTGCTGGACACAGTGCTATATTCTTTCAAATATTGCTTTTTTTCCTGGACCTCATTTGGTTACTTTAAATCAATTTGGGTCCTTTTCAGGCTTGATTTTAAATTTTGTTGGGTTACGTCTAAAGAGGCTTTTATTCTATGTCTTATTTTGACCCCCAACACACAGGCAATAGCCTTCTGAATATTCCACATGAGGCCCTGGTATTACAAGGTATTTATACACTGGAGAGTGGGAAAACAAACTATCCCCGGTCTTATGAGAGCCTTGGAGATTTTTCAGCCTACTGTTTTCTGGTGTTTCTTTACCCATCCTTGCTTAGTATCCACCCACAAGATTACAGTGACTCTCACATCCCAAGATTACACTCATATCCCAAGATTACAGTGGAACTTTCTGCAGATCTTCGGAGTTCTCTCTCTGTAACTCCTTTTTTTTTTTTGTACTCAGTTTTCAAGGGGTCCTCAAGACTTATTTTTGTCCCCCCTTTCTGTGCCACTGACTGAAAACTTCATGGAGGCATGAGTTTGGAGTAATCATAGGCTTACCCGGTTTGTCTCCCTTTCCTTATTGAGCATAGTCCTGAGCTGCCACCTGCCCAATATCTGAGAACTATTGTTTTTCAACTCTCATAGCCTGAAGTAGAAATTCCTATCATAGTGTTTTACACAATATAATAGTACAAAATATTTGTGATATTCCTGTTTTACTCTAATAATTGGTGGTAAAGACATAATTCATGTCTGAATTATTGATTTGGCATCATCTTACCCTTAACGAACCTAAATGCTTTGGCCAAAATTTCCTGAGGGGTGTATAGATGTGAGACCACCTGGAGGGTAAACAGGATGTAGAGACATGAAGGAGAAGCCAGAGAGAACATATTTGGAAGAAAGTAAGAAGAATGACTTTCAGATAGATATTAAAGTTTATCAGTTCATGAAATGTCCTCATGTTGTCCTCATTGCTTTCATTAGTGTCCTACGAAGAGAGAAAAAGGAAAAGAAAATAAAGAAATAAGAAAAAGAAGAAATCCTGATCTACTGGAAGTAAGAAAGAACACTTGGAATAAGTTTTTCTTTGCTACTGACTGTCAAAAGAAATTAAAAGTTGAGTCAGATGGTTTTTGAGATCTTGAGGCTTTAAAACTCATACAACACTTATGAGTCTGCCAAATGAATAATAAACAAAGCAATTCCAGAGAAGTTACTGACCATGCTTTTTCTACTCTAGTTTATAATTTATGAGTGTATTTCTTTCTGGTTAAATTCTCCAAATTACACCTTTATAACTTGTCAAATCTCAACCACAACTGTGTTTTTCTTTCAAAACCTCAAACATCACAGGCATAGAAATAAAGCATAGTGAATAAAGAACATTTTAGAAAGGGCACCAGAATACCACAGACTGCTATGCTGACTATACACAGTGACATAGATCACCAAATTTAAATATAGTTCCATCTCAAACTAGACTATAGCAATAAAGACAAATGATTACACATCATTAAGGGCTGCTATAAAATCAAAAAGTAAGATTTTTTGCCTAAAAATTTTATATACTATAAATATAAGTATCTATAATAATATATGTATAAAACATAATATATAAATATCTTAATATATTTATAAAAATATAAGCTACCAGCAAAAAAATCAGTTTACAATCATTCTTCCAGGAATATTGAACGCATGTATTGTTTTACCTATTTCCAAATAATTGATATATTTTTTACACAAAACTGTTCAATCTGGAACACATGTAGCCTACATATTTTTCTGGATTTTATAGTGTACTAATTTGCACTGCTTATTCAATATCTCTTCATTAGTAAAATGACCCTGCATGGACAGAGAAAGAATGAAATCAACAGCTCCACAAAGATTCAATATCAGGACTTTTTGCCAAAGGCTATATGTTATGATGATCATTAACATGCCACAAGCTAAATTTCAAAAAGAGTTTCAAAAGAATGTCTTTAACATCTTTCCATAGTATTTTGTATTTGATTTTTAGACAAGTATATAAGCTAGCAGCCATTTACTTAAACACATCTCATAAGGTATCCCTTTAAATCCATGCTGGAAACAGAGTGCTACGAATGCTGTTTTGTCCACTGATTACATTCAATTCAACAAATTTCAACTTGCTAATTCGTTTAATAAATCATTATAAACAACATTATCTCTAAATACGTCTATATTTTTTAAAAACCCATTCCTCAAAAGATGTATTTAAAATTAAATAATAGATAACTCTTAAGGAGAGGAAATTCCTGTATACTTTATGGTACTTAGCATCTCAAACATATGAGAGTTTCTTCAATATATTACTACTCAAGAAGAAACAGATAATTTTATTGGGATGTAATACAAATTTGTGAGTGTTTGTTTATATGTTGCAAAAAATAATCATATTCTTGGGTTTTCTGAATGATCTACTTTGACTCCATATAGCTTCTAAAGTATTCAATGTAGTTATTATAAAAACCTAATTTCTATCATTGCTTTGATGTGCAGTTATATTTAAATGGAATTTTAAATAAATGAAAATGTCAAAGATAAAGATTACCTGTTTGATTAAGTGAATATAATTGAAGACTGATATACTAGAAAAGGGACAGCCAAGAGAGGTCATCAGAAAGTTAAAAATATATAGTTAACATTTTTATGTTTTGCTATTTTTAATAAAAAGTGACAACTTAAACATCATTTTTAAGAAAGGCAAAAGGAAAATTGCTCTTCTTCAAAGAAAAACCTTTGATTATTAACTTAAAGAGATAACTGATCAACACATAAGTGTACATATAAGAATAACATCTATTGGATGTCAGGCAGGCAGGAGGGGGTGGGGGGAGAGGGGAGGAGGGGACCGGTATATGCATACACAGAATGCGATGCGCACCACCCGAAGGATGGACATACTTGAAACTTGGACTTGGTGGGGGGGGCGCCAAGGGCAACATAGGTAACCTAAACATCTGTACCCCCATAATATGCTGAAATAAAAAAAAGAGAAAAAAAAAGAGAGTTGTAAATAAGCAATATTACTAATACAACCACAAGTCTCCCATGCATTAAATGTTGGACAAAATGTGATTTGCTTGGGATTGAAAATGATTTTTTAAAAAAACAATAAAAACATTATCTGCTTGAAATCAGATGCTTGAAGTTATAAAATGTTGCACTTAAAATTAAAAGGACACGGCTGGGTGCAGTGGCTCACTCCTGTAATCCTAGCACTCCGGCAGGCCCAGGCAGGAGGATCACTCCAGGTCAGGAGTTCGAGAACAAGAGCGAGATCCCGTCTCTACCAAAAATGGAAAGAAATTAGCTGGACAACTAAAAATATATATAGAAAAAATTAGCCGGGCATGGTGGCGCATGCCTGTAGTCCCAGCTACTCGGGAGGCTGAGGTAGGAAGGTCGCTTGAGCCCAGGAGTTTGAGGTTGCTGTGAGCTAGGCTGACGCCACAGCACTCTAGCCCCGGCAACAGAGCAAGATTCTGTCTCAAAAACAAAAACAAAAACAAATTAAAGGGATGTATAAATTATTTAAACAAAGGAAGAAGTATACTGGAAAAGATAATTAATTTTTCTTTCTGTTTAGAGGTTTTGAAAGTTTAACTACTGGACTTTTATGCCAGCTCATGATATCATTCAACTCACTCCTCAAAAGATGTATTTTAAAAAATACATTTATTCCATCCCCAATGCAATTTGAAAATATAAGAACTATTAAGAGTCATATATAGACAGTAATTTTGTAAATGATGTCTTCTCTTATGGGAATTTGAATATCTAGATATTTGAAATTTTAAAAAATTAGGATTTAAATCTCCTTTGTGCCTTTCACTCACTATTCTGAATCTCTGTTTCTACTTGTTAAATATGTGTAATATCTACCAGGCTTGCTGCAATAATAATATGAGATGATATACATAAGACACTTGGTAGGGTGATTGGCACTAAGTCTCCAATAAAAAGTTGTAGCTGGTTCCTACTTGTGCTAACAATTTCCAACAAATATTATTTCATGAGATATTTCATAATTTATTTTCATTACTCTTCTTTTTTAAAAAAATTTAAAAATTCAATCTTTAGTCCAATTTTGTTTCCAGATAGAACGGTAGTTAGCAGGTTTTGTAATGAGAAAACCATTCAGGAGAAAACTGAGTAGTAACTTGTAACATCCTCAAAAATAGCTGAATCTTTATGATATGTTCATAACTGCAAACAACACTGGATGTGTCAGAGCTGGAACCCTCAAGTCCATGCTTTATAATTCCTGAGTAATCCTTAGGAGAGTGGTCGGAGGGCTTGGAAGAGATGGCTGGAGGAGTGGTCAAGATTGTTTATTCTTCTAACCTAATCTCATTCAGGAGCTGTGGAAGATCCAAACTGCCTTATTGCAAGGCAAGCAAATCCTAACTTCTGAAGAAACACAAAAGTTACTCATTGTGATTATCTCTCATCATAGTCTTTTTAGCATTACTACTTTTTGCACAATTCAGTCAACATTTCCATAGGGAAAGGTGTGTCAGAGACAGTAATCTTCCTAAAGCAATGACTTCATCACTAACTACCAATTTCCCTTGCTAATTTCACAATATATATCCAAGAGAAATGAATATTGTGGGATCAGCACCAATTAATGTGAAACTCTATTTTCTGCAAATCAGAGTTTATTTTATAAAATTGGTGTTTTTTTCCCCTATCTAGTTCACATTCCTCTAAATAGAAAGTACTCCTACCCAAGTACTTTGCATGTTCTTTGTTCTCTAAGTTTTTTGTAGGCAAAAGAAGATGTAGGAAACAGAAAAGAAACCCAAGCCTTCTCATTGCATAGCAGAAACAAAAAATCTCTAGCTTTCTTCATATTGCACTGAAATACTGCTAAAGCAGGGAAATGGAATACATTTGGAAAGCAATTCAGCAATATGTTTAAAAACTTTAAACATGTTTATAGTTTTTGAAACATTAAATCTACTTCTATTAATTTATTCTAAAATATAATGCAAAATGCTGACAAAACTTTTTGCCTTATATTTTTATTGAAATATTATGTATAATAGTGGCAAATTGAAAATAGCCTAAATATTCAATAATAAAATTTTGGTTAGGCAAACTGTGATATACTTACATTAATACATTAAATTACACTAACTACCTCAAATTTAGTTAGAAAAGGATTTAAAAAATTGTTTACCTATTGAATTCAGCATTATACAATTCAACCATGTATACAAAAATACTTGTGCACCCTAAATCTATTGAAATAAAAAAAATAAAAAAATTGTTTAAACAAGAGAATATAATGTAATTTAAATGGAAGCTACACACAGGCCCTGGAGCAGGATCTTAATCCCAATTAACCACTAATTAGCTGGATGCTGTTGGGTGGATGGGTTACTCAACTTCTTTATATCTTATGTTCCTTATCTTTAAAATGATGAAAATAATATGATCTATTTCATTGGGTTGTTGTGAACAATGAATGCCATAATGCACATAAAGTGATTGTAGCATGCCTGATACATTAATCATTCAGTAACATTAGTTCATACTATTATTTATAGAAAATAAGGACACCTAAATCTGTGTGCAATGTGGCAAGTACTTAAAAATGAGATCTATAAATTGCATTAATATGTTGAAAGTAGTAATTTTTGGTAACAAGATTTTATTCTACCTTCATTTGACTTTTGCTAGATTTTCTACATTTACTGCTTTTTTCCTGAGAAAATAAGTAAATTTTAATCATTTAAGGTTAAATAAAAAATAAATACCTCAGAAAATTTTCGTAGCCAACCTCTACTTCTAAATTAGCAGCACTGTGTCACCAGGAAAATATCGATTGTTTAATTCTGTATTGTTCAACCACAAATTAGAAATATAGGTTATATCAATCTGATTTGCAAGATGTTAGTATACTTCAAAGATAAAGATACAATTTAATATTCTCATGTTTTCTCAACCAGTTTAATAGGTGTTTCTTTCTCTCTCTCTCATCTGACTATAAGTGTATAATGTCCACATGGCTAGTCATATAATATCCCATTTGCCATTGTTCAAAGAGTACGTTTCAAAACTAATCAGTGTAAATGAAAGAGGAATTCAAGTATAAAATAACTTGTTACATTGAATAATTCTATATTTTGACATTCTCTTTGTTATTTTGCAATGAATTTCTTCTTTCTTGGTCTTTGTCATTTTATGTCTATTTCTAATGTCATTTTTGAGAGTCTTAACCACAGCTGTCTCTAGGGTTTCCAACTTAATTGGCCCACAGCAAGACTGTTCACTTGCAATTACCCTTTCCAGTGTTAACAAGCAATCCTTATGATTTCAGCATCAATTGCAACTTTAACTGGCATGGGCAAAAAGGTTTATAATAGTACTTAATTTTCAGAATGTTAAGTTGTAAAAGTCATTTCACCATGCAAAACCAATATCATTTATTATATGTGGTACATTATTTTCTTTTTATTTTAATGTAACTGATGTGAAGATACAAAATTCTACCCTGAAAAAAGCATATACACCCAAAACAATGCTTAATGCTGCTAAGAATTAGAATTAGTGAAAGTCATAAGATCCTAGGAGTGATAACTGACGCTCATTACATTTGCTCAGTAGCAGGGGACACTTTCCCTTTCATGTGCTTGCAGTCTCTTTAAGTTACCCACAACTCCTGGTGCACTGTATAACACTCTATTCACCTGACAGACATATTTTTCAAAATTTAAGATTATTTGGTAAATTGGCAACATTGTTTACTCTTTTAAGTGTGCTGCTTCTCAATGTGGACCTGTTTTGAGACAAATATAGTCATTTTTTTTTTATTTCTAAAGATCCTTATTTACTTCTCTTTTGTGTATGACTTTCACCACAGTTGAAGTGAATCCTTGGCATACTGTGGGACAGAAAGGGAGGAAATGTCTGAGAGTCCAACAAGACACTGACAGGACACAGCTATGGAACAAAAGCAAACAAAACATGAAAGCAAATCTGGATAATGAATTGGAATTCAGTAAGTGTCTGGAAATCTACAGAAAGCATGGAACCTGACACCTGTGAACACAATAAAGAAGCACTACACACAGGAGTCGTACATTGGTAAAGCGTCCAGCCAGGAGACATGTGGCTGAACAGCAAGTAGAACACCATGGGCTATAGGAACATCAAGAAAATAAATAAATTAAAAAATAAAAGAAAGACAAAACAGGTAATGATACTAGAAACAACAGCAGGAGCAAGAAGCTAGGGTAATAATGTCAGAAACTTAAACAGGGATATTATAATTAGATGATAAGGAACTCACAAAAGTAATCTAAGTATCCATTGTAGACACCAGCAGGCAAGAATAAGTTATTTCTTAGTCAAGCTTTGAACCCAAACTAATGATTCTCTAATACAATCTCTGTTGGAGTAAGAATTAATCCCAAAGTTTAGATAATTGATGGTCTGAAAGTAGAAGGAAAAAATAAACACACTAAAAAAATAGTATTAAGTCTGGTGAGATTGTTGTCTGCATGTGTGATATTCGAGAGTAGGATCTTCCAAGGCAAACATTTATGAAATCAAATCTTCACTAGATCATTTACCATCAAGACAACTATGAGATCATCATTTCATTTCACTGGAATTCAGTTTTCTGATCTCCAAATGAGAATAAGAATTCCTACCTCACATAATTATTAGAAAACTGGAGATAATATGTAAAGTACTTGGTACATGACTAATGTTTCATAAATCAGATGTTTTTATTAATACAATGAGTCCTCACTTAATGTCATTGGTAGGTTCTTGGAAACTACACCTTTAAGTGAAACTACAGATAACAAAACCAATTTTTTTTCTCTTCAATGTTATAATGAAATGTTGAGCAAAATAATGTTATTCAAAGACCTACCATATGTTGTTTCCCTTAAAGTCACAGCTTCCAAGAACCTATCGAGGGTGTTAAGGGAGGACTTACTGTATTCAAATCAGACAAAATCTTCACCTAAATAATTTAAGCAGTAAATATCGCTTTTTAAAAATTTTAAAATTTTATTTTTTATTTAATATTAGCCTTCTATGTTGTTATACCATAGGGATCTGATTACATTTTTTTGGTTCTGTATACAAATTAGATTGTCTCCAATTCTCAAAAAGCTCATATTTCTGCCAAAGTCACTTCTGCCACAAATGAACTTTCTCTGTCTGTACAGCCCTGTTTCTGGGTACTACATTTTATTCATTTTATTCCATTGATTAGTTTGTTTATTCCCATGTTAATATCACATGTCTTAATTTCTTCTGCTTTATAATAAATCTGAAAATACAATAGAGGGATTCACACCGTAGGTGCTTCTTATTTAAGATTTCTAAAATGAATCTGGTTATTCTGGTTTTCGAATAATATCAACGGTTTCTAATCAAGAGTATTTTGCTCCCCCCACTGCAGGGGATATTTGGCTAAATCTGAAGCCAGGTTTGGTTGTCACTGCTGGGAGGTTACTACTGGTATCTAGAGGGTAAAGGCCATGGATGCTGCTAAATATCCTACAATGAATGCACGGAACAGCCAGTTTTAAAAGAATTATCTGTTGTAAATAGGGCTGAGTTTGAGATACCCCATATTATGGAATTGGTGGCCCCAAGATTGTTCTTATTTAGCAACTGGTACTTCTGAATTATATTAATCATATTGTTGGTTCTCCTAGCAAGGGTCCAGAGAAAGAAAGAAAGAGTATGATAGCAGAAGAATCTGTTTTAGACCTGGATCTCTAAAGCAACACTCCACAACTTTGGCCACATTTTATTTACTAGCATTGAGTCACCAGGCCCAGCTCTTACATTAGGGAATAGGATTATACAAGACAGTGAATACCAGCAAATTAAGATCATTGAGGCCATTTTATAGGTTGTCTACCACAGTCCTCTCTCTCTTTTAATGATTCTATTCCTCCCTTATACAAACTACAATAACTCTCCATAAACCCCCAAATCTCATCCTATTCCAGCATTGGCTCAAAACCAGAATCTCATCACCTAAATCAGATTCAAGTATATGGATGAGGCTCCTTGGCCTCATCCAAGGAGCATTCTTAAGCCCTCAGGTATAGTTAAGCATGTCCACATCACACCATAAGGAGAGGACATGTGCGAGTTTGCGCATGGTTTCTCTTGGACCTTGCCTTTTCTTTGACTATACTCATTTTCTCTTTGCTGATATTAATCTGCATCCTTTCACTGTAATAAACTGTAATGGTAAATATAATAGTTTTCTCTGATTCCTGTGAGTCCTTCTCATGAAATGTCAAACTTGAGGGTGAATTTGAAGCTCCCCAAAACCCATGTTAAACACTTTGCTTGAAAATATCTTTAGACGCATTACCCAATTAGACACACTTCCCATTTTTCATCTTCCTGAAGTAGATGCTATACTGTTGCTCAGCTCTCTGCCTCCCTGTAACAAGTATGTCCTTTCCTACAGTTTCCAGTACCACACAGTTTATTTCCTTGGAGCCCTCCCTAAAAAGGTCCTCAACCTCTGGATTTTTACTAACAGTCTTTCAAGACAACTTAGTATTTCTCTAATACTCACTTAAAATTCCTTCCAGTCTTCACCCGCTGCTGCTTCCTAAGCTACCCCCACATACTTAGGTATTTGTTACAGTGTCATCCCACTTCTAGTACCAAAATCTATATTACTTATCTATAAAAATTTTTCCAAAATTTAGTGGCTTGAAATAATAAATATTTATTATCACATAGTTTTTGTGGGTTAGGAATCTAGGCATAGCTTAACAAAAATCCTCTGGCCCAGAGTTTCTCAGGAAGTGACAATCTTCTGGCTGGCTGGAACTGCAGTCTTCTCAAGATTTGTATGTAGAGTGTGCTAACTAACGTGGCTGTTAGTAGGCCTCGGATCCTTCATAGGGCTACTCAAACATGTCATTTTCCTTCCTTTAGAATGAGGTATAGTAGAGCAGGAGCAAGATAGAGAAAGAGAGAGAGAGAGAGAGGAGAGAGAGAGAGAGAGAGAGAGAGAGAGAGAGAGAGAGAGAGAGAGAGAGAGATGGCAAGAAAGGGAGAGCCAGATGGAAGCCAGAGTCTTTTCGTACCCTAATTTTAAAAATGACCTCTTATAACACTTGCTATACTCTATTCATTAGAAACAAGCCATTGGGCCCAGTGCACACTCAGTGGGAGAAATTTACACAAAATTTGGCATTGGTCAATGGGGCCATATTAGAGGCCTCTACCATATCTAACTAGAACAGCAAAAATGAGAGTATACACAATTACCAATATCATAAATGAGAAACTACCATTTTATAGAAATGAAATGATGGCTGGGCACAGTGGCTCACGCCTGTAATCCTGGTGCTCTGGGAGGACGAGGCGAGAGGATTGTTTAAGGTCGGGAGTTGAGACCAGCCTGAACAAGAGCAAGATCCCATCTGTACTAAAAATAGAAAAAAATTAGCAGGGGGTGGTGGCACATGCCTGTAGTCCCAGCTACTCAGGAGGCTGAGGCAGGAGGATTGCTGAGCCCAGGAGTTTGAGGTTGCTGTGAGATAGGCTGACATCATGGCACTCTAGCCCAGGTGACTCAGTCTCAAAAAAAGAAAAAAATAAATAAAGAAGAAATAAAATGATAATAATAAAATATTGTGAAAAAAATTTATGCCAATATTTAACAACTTAAGAGAAAAGTAAAAATTTTTTGAAAGACAAAAATTACCTCCCATGATCTAAATGTTTGCATCCCCCCAAAATTCATACATTGAAACCTAATCTCCAATGTGATAGCATTAAGAGATAAGGCCTTTGGGGTTGATTAGGTCATGAGAATGCAGCCTTCATAAATGGGATTAGTGCTCTCATTAAAAAGTCCCAAAGAAACTTGCTTGTTCCTTTCACCGTGTGAGGACACAGGAAGCAGGTGGTATGTATGAACCAGAAAGTAGGTCCTTGTACATGGCCCCCTCCATCTTCGATCCAGCAGCGGCACTTTGAATCCTACTCATGCTTTAATCTCTCTGATTTTCCCATGCACTGCCAACTGGAGAAAACTCTCTACCTTGAAAAGTGTTATGTGGTTAGTTGAGATCTGTGCTCTTTTAATTAATTCAAAGTCCTAATTAGATTTGTAAAATCTATTTTGCCATGATATTTCATCGCATTCATAGTCTCAGTGATTATTATGGAATCTTGAGTTGGACATTTAAAAATTCTATCACATTAACTCAAAATTAAACAGATAACGTGGATATCCTTATATCTATTTTTTTAAATTGAACTTAGAGCCAAAAACCTTCCCATAAAGAAAACACTAGGCTCTGATGCCTTCCTTGAAAGTTTGCCAAACACTTAAGAAAGAAATTATACCAAACCTATACAAACACTTCCAGAAAAATTGAAAATGAAAGAATATTTCTTAATTCATTCGTTGAAGCTAGATATCAAAACCAAAGACATCAAAAGAAAAAAAAATACTGAGCCGTATACTTCATGACCATTGAAGCAAAAAAAATTGAAATAGAATTTCAGCAAATGGAGCCAAACAATATAATAAAAAGTATAATATATCCTGGCTAAGTAAAATGGAAGTTTGTTGTAACATTTGAAAATTAATCAATGTAATTCACTCTATTAACAAAGTAAAAGAGGTGATCATATTTTATGATCCATTTTTGGTAAAAACCTCCAACAAAGTGAGAATAGAAATAAACTTAAAAAGGCATTTATGAATATCTTAGCAATAACACCATATTTAATAGTGAATGGATGAATTCTTTCCTCCTAAAATCAAAAGTAAGTCAAAATTATCTACTCTGTTCCCTCTGTGTAACACTATACTAAAGGTTCAAGTCAGGGCAATCAGGCAAGATAAAGAAATAAAAGGCATCCAGACTGGAATGGAAGAATTAAAATTGTCTTTTTTCCTAAATGGCATGGTCATCTATAAAAAAATTGCACTGGACTTTTCAAGAAAGCTACTAGATATAATAACTGAACACAGCAAAGTTGTTGAATAAAATGTCAATAAATAAACATCAATTATATATCTATGCACTGGCAATGGGAAATTGTACATTGAAAATTGGAAAAAAATAGCATTTAAAATACCTCAAAAACATGATCTACTTATAAATAAATATATCTGACAAATGATGTCAAAGAAGTATACACTAGTATTTACAAAATGTTACTGAGAGATTTAAAGATCCAAATAAATGGAAAGATGTATCTGAAGATTCAATATTCTTGAAATTTCATTTCTTTCCTAATTTATCTATCTATGCAATGCACACCAATCAAAATCAAAGCAATATTTTTTGTAGAAATTTACAAGAAAATTTTAAAATTCATGTGGAAATACAAAGGACCCACTATTTGCTCTCAAGACTTATTTTAAAACTTCAGTAATCAAAGTAGTATGCTAAATAGATAAAGACAGATAAATAGAAAATAGATGAGTAGAACAAAAACGAGTTGCTAAATATGTATATATATAAACACACATACACACACAAAACTGATTTCTGACACAGGTGCAAAAGTAGTTCAGTGGAGAAAGAATGAAGTCTTTTAAACAAACGATGCTGGAATAATTGCATATTGAAAGAAAGAAAAAACAAAGAAGAGAGAGAGAAGGAAGGAAGGAAGGAAGGAAAGAAAGAAAGAGAGAAAGAAAGAAAGAAAGAAAGAAAGAAAGAAAGAAAGAAAGAAAGAAAGAAAGAAAGAAAGAAAGAAAGAAAGGAAGAAGGGAGGGAGGGAAGAGAAGGGAAGGAGGGAGGAAGAAAGAAGGCGAAGGGAGGGAAAGAAGCTGTGATTCATACCACAAAGTTATTTCAAAAATTAACTCAAAGTCAAAGTAGTTCATAGACTTCTATAAAATATAAAATGATAAAATCTCTAAAAGAAAATATAGGGGAATATGGGTAAACATATCTTAATACTAGAAGTATGATCCTTTAAAGAACAAATACATACATTAAATTTTATCAAAACTTAAAAATCCACTCTGTTATGGACACTGTTAGGGAACTGATAAGACAAGCTAAAAATTAGAAGAAAATGTTACTAAGACATATCAAATTTCAAAAAGTATCTAGAATATATAAAGAACACTCAAATTTCAATAATAAGATAATAGCCAACTCGATTTAAAAAGATAAAAGATTTGAAGCATTACCAAAGATATGCAGTTACACACAAGTACATAAAGAGATTCTTAACATCATTAGTCATTAGGGAAATACAGATTAAAACCACAATAATACCACTGGACATTTAATAGAATATCTAAAATTTAAAATAACTAACCACACCAAATGCTTGTGAGAACATGGAGGAACTTGCACTTTTATACCCTACTGTTGGGAATGGAAAATGGGATGACCATTTTGGGAAAAAATTGGCACTTCCTAAAAAGTTAAACATAAACATACCATATTATGTAACCTCTCCAGATTGTCTGCTTCTATGTATTTACTAAGAAAAAAATGAAAGCATATGTCTATACATAGACTTGTACACGAATGTTGAAAGCAGTTTTACTGGTAATAAACAAAATCAGGTAACAGCTCAAATGTCCATCAGCAGGTAAATGAATAAAGAAAGTGTTATATCCATGCAATAGAATATTGCTCAACAATAAGAAGGAATGCGCTATTGAAACACGCTACAACATGGATAAATCTCAAAATAATTATGCTGAGTGAAAGATTACAAAAAAGAGCACACATTCTATAATTCTATTTATGTAACACATTAGCATATGTAAATTATTATATAGTGAAGCTTATCAATAGCTACATCTGGAATCACAGGAGGATAGTGATACCTGGCCCGCTGGATTACAAAGATTCATGGGTACATTTTAAGGGTGATGTATATGTTCATTATCTTGTTTGTGGTGATGGTGTCAGGGGTGTACATTTCTGTGAAAACTTATCAGATATTGCATTTTAAATGTGTGCAATTAAATGCATATGAATTGTTTCTGAATAAAATCATTTAAAAAAATTATTTTAGGCTGGATGTGGTGGCTTATGTCTGTAATCCCAGAAATTTGGGAGGCTGAGGTTCAAGAATCATTTGAGTCCAGGAGTTCAAGACTAGCCTAGGCAAAATAGCAAGACCCTGCCTCTAAAAAATATTTAAAAAGTAGCAGGCATGGTGCTGTGCACCAGTAATCCTAGCTACTCGGGAGACTATGCCCCGGAGTGCGAGGTTACAGTGAGCTATGATCGGGCCACTGCACTCTAACCTGAGCGAAAGAGCAAGACTATGTTTTTTAAAAACGCAATATGGTCTTGTGTTTAAAAACAGAAAATAATATTCAATTTTATACTAACCAGCTTGTCAAAAAAAACCAAGACAATACCATAATAAAAACTTGTATATGCTACTGTTGAACAATAGATTGTAAGCTCTGCAAGGGCATAAATTTTTTAGTTTGTTTTGTTCACTAATTTTTTCTAAGTTTCTGGAATAGTGGTTGGCACATAATTTATGTTGATAAATATTAATTTAATATATGAATAAATAAATGAAGCGTATATCAGTACATTTTTATATTATGTAGTATTGTTGACAATGCTTATTTCACATGATCCAAAAACTTTACGTATCTTGTACTTGCACAAATACACCAGCAAACATATACAAAAGCATTCACTAGAAACACTGCAATAACAAAAAAAGATACAAATGTCCATCATAGGTGAATGATAACCTGTGACATATTCATGTAATGAAATACTATAAATCAAATAAAAGGAAGTATTACAGAACCACGCATCAGTATGACTGAATCTCAAAAATACAAAAATGATGAATGAAGAAGACAATAACAAAAGCATATGGGTAGCATGATGACAGTGACATAAAGGCAAGAAAAATTCCTGATACATTTGTTTTACTACTAAAATAGCAAAACAATTATGAAAAATAGAAATATAACAAGCCAAAATTCAGAACAGTGATTACCCTTGGAATAGAGAGGAGGAGCATATATGAAAAAAGCACAGACCATAATGTCCTATGTAACTATGCGTATATACCTTATGCTATTTTGTATTAATATTTATCAAATATTCTATTAAGACAAAGTCATTTTGAAAAATAAGAAGTAAATGGGAAAACTAGGAATTTCATGTATAAGTAATAGCCCCGTGAGTGAGAATGCGGGGAGTTGAACTCTGGGGTGTGTGTGCAGTGCGGGGAGCTGAGGGACGTGCAAGGCTGAACTGAGGAGGCTGTACTTGTTCTGCTGACAGTCGTCCTATTAACTTACCTCTTTCTTTCAAGAAGCTTTTTTGATGTTTAAGAGGGCATCCTTTTTTTGTTTGTTTTTGTCCTGAGGGTAATCATCGGGCTTCTTTGCTCAGTGGGCCAGGGATACGTGAGAGGAATGGGAAGCAAGCTGTTCTCTGTATAGATCTTTAATTAATCCCCTGTCCTCGCCCGCTGCTGGAGTTCCAACAGTCGGATGAGCTCCCTCAGCCAACAGGAGAATGTTTCTGGTTCCCTCTCTTCTAGGCTGTGGTTTTCTCTCCTGTTTCCATTATTAGCACACTTTTAAATAATTCTTATCTTGTACAATTTTATTAAGACCTAATTTCCTTTGACATTTCTACTCCCCTTTTTAATACAATATTCTTAAAAATTCATATCCTGTACTTTTAAGAGGAACACTAGAGGGAAAAATAAAAGCTATAAACACATGTTCAGTCTCCCATCTTGAACTAGATTTCTGTAATTGTTTTCCAATGTACACACACACACACACACACACACACACATGAAAAAATACTAAATACAAATAGCTCAATGTTTTAAATAATTAGCTGTTTTGAATTATTTCCTTTTACTCTTTATTAGACTGCAGAGAATTGACCATATAAAGCAGCAAGTTTTAGTGATTGCTTTCTACTATGCGGCTTACCTCCAAATAAGAGACATTAGAGCAGTTTGTCCTAGTTTCTTAAATCAATGTTTCAAATCATTTATTTCTTAGTTTTGGATGAAGCATATCTACCAGACTATGATGACTTGTGAGAAAAACTTGATCTTTACCAACTAAGGGAGAGTAAGAAAATATATAAACCAGGTGTACATAAGCACCTAGTAGCTTAAGATTTATAAATGACCAGAACAGCTGACAAAGAGATGACATTCTATATTCATTTTCAGTGAAGGAGCTACATTTCAGCTGGGTTGCTCTGGATCTGAACATTTAGCCAATCTCACAGGAAAGTAAGTTATACCAAGCAAGACTTGAATTGAAATCATTCCCTAAGAAAAGTGTAAATATATTTGTATTGGAGATGATATTAAAATAGGATTTTGTTCTCTGTTTTTTAAATTAATTTTGAACTTTTCATTACTGTACTTTTCCATAAAAAACTGAGACCTTCGATACCCAGGTTATTCATATCCAGGTCTAGTCAAATTATTTCCATGGAGATTTTGTAATCAATAATCAAGTATCTTCCTTTTTAATATTTGAATTCAAATTAAAATAAATAATGTTTTGTATAGCCCCTGTCCTCAACCCAGGGTCTCCTAAGGAGCAATAGCAATAGAATAGGCACAATGCTATGTTATTTACTAAAATGTATATTTTGAGTTTTAAGACCTGAATTCAAGTTCTGACAGTAGTTTTATAGTCGTATCACAATGAGAATATATACTTACTTGGATTGTCGTGAGGATCAAATTAGACAAGATGTAGAAAAGTAGTAAATAAACTTTGTGCTATTTATATATAATATGGCATATTGCTTGATAAATGTTTGCTTACTCTAATGGAAAATCCTGTGGTGTTTGTATGGTAGCAAGACTGCCAAATTGCATAGTGACTAATAAATTTATGATACATCATAATATTTCTTGGTAATTAAACATTTCAGTGTATACAAAACTTCTTCATTCATTCAATCTTCCTGTTCTTTTTCAATTTCTCTGCATCTGTCTGGTATCCTCAATAGTTCTTCTCCTCTGTCACAACAACCAAATAATAATAATAACTGTGCAGATTAAATTATCTTTAAGGCCTCCTTATAATTTCTACATTTTTAAAATGGCTCCAGAAAATTTAAGCTTTATTTCCATATAAAATCTTCTGAAGATAATTGTAGAAGTTCAAATAAAATACCTGCAATGAAGTTGTCAATTGCATTCGTTTTTCTATTGATCCGATAATAAATTACCACAGACAGTAGATTTAAATAAAACAAATTTACTATCTCACAGTTCTTAAGGTCAAAAGTTCAACATGGAGCTCAGTGGGCTAACATTAAGGTATCTAGAGGACTGTGCTTCTCACTGGAGATGCTGGGGAAGAATTCCCTTCCGGGTTCACGCAGGTAGTTGGCAGAGTTCCAGTCCATATAGCTGTAGTAGTGATGTCCCTGATAACTTGTTGGCTGTAGGTCTGATCATTCTCCACATCTGTAGACTGTCTGCTTTCCTTGTCTCATGGCCCCTTTTTCTTCAAAGTCAGCCACAGTCATTCAAATCTTTCCAACCCTCATCCCTCCAGTCTTCTAATCTTTTGCTATGTCTTCTCTGACTGACTCTTCTGATGTCTTCTTCCATTTTTAAAGGTCCATCTAATAATCCAGAATAATATCCCTATTTTAAATCAGTTTATTAGAACCTTAATTCCATCTGCAAAGTGCCTTTTGCCATACATCATAACATATCCACAGGCATTTGGTATGATTGGAAGAAGATTATGGCTCAAGTTAGCCAAAGATAATAGTACCTAATAGGAACATCAACGAGAAGAAAAGAAAAAAAGTAAAATCCTACAAAATGATCCTATGAACACTTTTAGATACTCCAGTTCTAAAGAAGACATTGGTCCTAAGAAATACTGAAATATGGCAGTTTTGAAAGACCAACCAATATAATTCTGTTAGTCTTGATATATGTTAAAAAAACTTTTGAATATAACATATAGACATGAAGTTTACCTTTTTAACACTTTCAATACATTTTGGATTATTTGCTTCCAATTATTTGATTAATGTGAATTACATCAAACTCTAGCAGAACTCAAAGATGCCTTAGACCTTACTTTTATTTGCAAGCAATATCTCAACTAGTTTTCTCCCAACAGAGAGAAGAAAGACTGCATTTCTGCCATTTTAATTCTTTTGTTAATTACTTTTTTATGCCATAGGAGACCAAGTTCCACATGATGGTGATGGAAAGGTAATGATATCAAATACCAAATCATTAAGTAATTAAGATGCTGGTGACTTCATCAGTAAAAGTTACCCCAGATTACATTTACAAAAAGATAACTCACATTTTTTATGATCACACATTTGAGAATGCCTTCTAAGTGAAATAAATAAAATTTTAAGACACTTGATTCTTTTTCTTCCTTATGAAGTCCCCCTTGTCAGATAAAAATTTACCTCTGTCAAGAGTAAAGGTTCAATAATGAAATAGCCATATTTCCACAATTGAAATTCTGAATGTGCTCTTCAGTATCTATATGGATTAAAATATTATATCTTAAATTATTTACATAAATGTTTAAAATAAACAGAATCATAATCAATTTTCTTAGTGAAACGGAAGACTGCTATAAATATAACACAATCCATTAAAAAACTGATTTACTTGCATATTTAATCTGAAGTCAGAAATTCATCTCTGTCCTAAATTCAGCACTAACTAGCTGAGTCATTACAGTCATTTGTTTTTCCACATGTGCTTACTTTTTTTATGCTTTACAAAATATTGCTGAGTGATCTTTATGCTTTACATATTTGGGGCTAAGTGCTTTAATGGTAGCAAAATAACATCTTGATTAAGAGCAACAACCCTGGAGGAACCACAGGCTGGCTGCCTGGTTCAAATCCTGACTCTACCATTTATGAGTACTGTGACTTTGGGCAAATTATTTAACTTCCATATGCTTCATTTTCTTTTTATGTAAAATGCAGGAAATTACACAAAATTAGTATGTACTTCACAGGATTATTTCAAAGATTTATAATATATCTTTGTAAAGCACTTAAAAGAAAACTTGTCACATAGGAAATATTGTAAAAGGTTAAAAACCATTACATTTTAAAGTGTATTTAAGTTTTGTGACTTAATCTTTTGATTAAGTAATCTTTTGAACATATAGCAATTTTGGGGGGCTTGATTATTAAATTTAGTTTATTGTATAATCTAATAGTCTGGTTTATAATGATATCTTACATTTACCAATCATAGATTTCCAAATGTCAAAGAATAAGAATATTAATATATAAATTTACTTCTATAACTATGCTAAATATGAGTTCGATCTCAGCTGATATTTAAATAATTGAATAACAGCTTGAAAAGTGGTTATTTTAAGTAAAGAAATTTGTAAAAAAAAAAAAGGCACAAATATAAAATGGTCTGCTGATTCAAGAAACTGTTAAAATTTTTATAGAAACCTCTGTTCTTTTAGTTATTCATAACAGACACCCAAATAAATCATTATAAGAATATCAGGCTGTTTCATTGAACCCAAAGTCCAAATTGGAGTTCAATAATGACAAGCCACACTAGAACACATCAAGGGTGGGTGGAATGGCTCACTCCTGTAATCCCAGCCCATTGGGAGGCTGAGGCAGGAGGATCATTTGAGTCTAGGAGTTCAAGTCCAGCATGGGCAATGAGATCACGTCTCTAAAAAAATTTAAAAAATTAGCCAGGCAAGATGGCTCATGGCTCTAGTCTCACCTACCTGGAAAGCTAAAGCAAGAGGATCATTTGAGCCCAGGAGTTTGAGACTGCAGTGAGCTAAAATCATCCCTCTGCACTCCAGCCTGGGTGACAGAGTGAGACCTTGCCTAAAAAAAAAAAAAAAGAAAAAAAGACTAGAACTCATCAAACTCAATCCATCTGGCATAGCTGGTTTCTTCTTCCTGGCTTCATTTTTCTTTTCCACAGACCAGCTTTCTCCACATGACAAAGAAATGTGACCTAAAAAAGAAAGAAAGACAAAACAAAAAAAATATCATCAATAAGAATTTGCAAAATGTAAATCTTTACTACTTTAACCAACTGGAGAAAGCATGGCCTTATTGCTTTGTTTTACCTATTAAGCTTTTATTATATATGGGTGCTGAGCTTTTAATTTTTCGGTGGTTTTACACTGGTAGGAGTCTGCTGTGCTGATCAATGTATAATTCAGATATGAGTACTTCCTATAGGGCCAGTCTTGACAAATTCCCTCAGTGTTTGCTTGTCTGAAAAAGTCTTTTCTTCTCCCTAATATAAGAAACTTAGTTTTGCAGGATAAAAAATTCTAGGCTGGCCATGAATCTTTTTACGAAGACTGAGGATGGGCTCTAATTCCTTCTGGCTTATAAGGTTTAATTTGAGAAGTCTGCAGTTAGCCTGATAGTATTTCCTTTGTAAGTTACCTGTTGTGTTTGGCTTACAGCTCATAGGAGTTCCTCCTTTGTGCTAACTTTGGCCAGTCTGATGACTATTTGTCACTGTGTTTGCCTGTTTGCAATGAATTTCTCAGGTATTCATTGAGCTTCTTGTACCTGAATACCTAAATTTTTAGCAAGACCACGGAAGTTTTCCTCTAATATTCCCTCAAATAGGTTTTCCAACCCTTGTGTGTTTTCTTCTTCACCCTCAGGGATGCGTATAATTCTCACGTTTGGCTTCTTTACATAATCCCACATTTATTGTAAGCTGTGTTTATTCCTCTTATTTTTCTGTTCTTTATCTTTGACTTGTTTAATTCAAAGATGTCTGCAAGCTCTGAGATTCTTTCTTTTTGTCTGGTCTAGTCTATTGTTAAAACTTTGTACTGTGTTTTGTACTTCCTTAAATGAATTTTCATTTCCAGAAGTTCTATATGATTTTTTAATAATACAATTTCTTTAGTGAATTTTTCATTCATTTCTTGTATTGTTTTTGTGGTCTTTTTGTGTTAGTTTTCCATTTTTTCCTGTATTTTATTGAGTTTCCTCATAATCCAAATTTGGAATTTTTTGTCTGTCATTTTGATATTTTTGTTTTGGTTGGTATCCATGGGTAAAGAGTTGTTGCTTACTTTTGCTCTGATTTTTCATATTTCTGGAGTTCTTTTGCTGATTCCTTCTCATCTGGCCTCTCAATCAGTCCTGAGGGCACAGGGTCTGGCTTGCAGGCCTATTCCTGGGAGCCCAAAGATCAATCCTTTACATTGCCAGAAAGAAAAGTGCTGGTCCTGAGTTGCCTATGGGGGGTTCAAGCAGGTTTGATGATCCTCTTTTTTTGCCTCTCCTGCTGTCTTCATTTCTGCCCAGCAGTGTGAATTGTGTTGGTTTCCCTGCTTAGTCTCTGATATGGCAGGTGGTACTTGTGAGTATGAATCAGTCACACCCAGTTAGCTTGAGCTGAAAGGCACTATGATGAGCTGTATAGCTATTCTCCCCAAAGTTGCCATTCCTTGGACCCCCCCAAACCCTGTATAATTGAATCAGTAAATTCTGTAAAGGGTGTGCAAATTGACCTCCCTCTCAGTTGGTGACATTTGCCCAATGCTTTTTCTCTGCCACAGTGGAGACAAGTGGGGGAGTATGGCTGGAAATACTCCACTCTTTTCACCAACTTCTCCCTACACATATATATCTCTTTGCTGGTATGACTTTCGTGACACACTAGGTTTATTTTTCACTTCAAAACACCTTTAAAATGTCTGTGTTTGTTTTATTATGGCTTTTGTTTTTATTGTTACTTACAATACCACCATGAATTGTTCTCCCTGAATTTTTCTACCTATTTGGTTGTTCTCACCCTGAAAAGCCCTATTCATACCAATAACACAGGTTTTATCATTTCTGAATTGCTAAAACCTTTATATCTATCAAATGCATATGTGTTAACACATGTATATTGTGTTACCTTCAGTATAACCATTGCTTCTTAAAGACAACATTTTCAGCTTCTTTATATTCACCACAACACATTTCTTTACACCAAAATCATGTTGGCTTATATATTGAACACAGACATTATAATTTAATTGAAATTTGAAATTACTACATTATTGAATTTGATTGTATGCTTCAACTTAAATTAAATTGCAATAGGAAATGTGTGGTTTTCTGTTGTTTCTTTAAAATTTTACAGAATATATTGTATTCTGTGGTGTGTATAAACACAAAGGAAAATAAACTACAGAATATAGCACCAGTTTTCAATGTAACTATGGCAAAGACACTTTAAGGGAATGATATCACATTGTTTGTTTAATTTGAGAAATACGAATACATGATGCATCCTAAAATTTGTTAATATAACAAAAATACAATGAAAATTTTTAAATAGTCTTATAGAAAATTAAATTGTATTTTGTGAGAGGTGTGGGATTTTTTTAAATTCTAGCTTTACTTAATATTTGAAAAATTGAAGAGTTTAAATATTTTTTCTTCTCTGTAGAAAAGGCTTTCACTGTAACTATAAAGTTGCAGAGCAGCTATTTTCTCCTGTCTATGAATTATTTCATAATGTGAAAGCTTGATTGAACAAGTGGAAGAGTAAATTTGCTATTTCTTTAAAGATTAGCAAAGATAATAGAATTTTATAAATGAGCGGTGTGAGATTTTATGTTACTACTGAGCTTTGTTTTGGCAAAAAGATATATTTGTTCCCTTCAAGAATGTATAAGTCCTTCTCAAAATTAAGTGTATCTTTACCTTCATTTTTCATTGATGCTTTGTTGGATATGGCATCTAGATTAAAAATCTTTTTAAAAAAATTTTGTTCAGTACTTTAAAGATTTCATTGTCTTCTGAATTACATTCTGATGAGCAATTTGTGTTATTTCTTAATCGTGTTCACTATCCTATAATTTTTTTTCTTTGCCTGTTACCTCCAATTATGCATATGTCAGACTTCTTGATATTACCCAATGGAAAACTGAAGGACTTTTTGTTTTTTCTAGCCTATTTTTACCCTGTGCTTCATTTTAGGTAATTTTATTCTCTTGTCTTCAACTTCACTAATTCTTTTTCATCCTTGTCTAATTTTCTCATAAACCTACACTGTGATTATTTAATTGTAAGTATTGTATATTTTTGGCTCTGGAAGTTCCATTTCTTAAGTCTCCATAAGTCTCTTAATTATGTTATGCTTTTCTTTAAGTAGTTAAATATGTCAAAATAGTCCTTTTAAAGTCCTTGACTACTTATTCCATCTTCTTTGCCATTGTTTAGTTTGTTTATATTGACTAGGTTTTCTCCTATTTATGGATCATATTTTCTTGCTTCCTCACATGGCTTACAGTTTTCACTAGATGTTAGATATTTTGTATGTTATGTTGTTGAGTGTCTGGATTATATAGCTTTCCTATTAAGAATGTTAAATTTTGTTCAGGCAATTAGCTGATTTACTTGTGAATCAGCTTATGCCTTTTGAGGAGAGTTCAAAAACTGTGAAGCTTTAATTATTAGTTCCATTGTCTAGATTATTATTTTTCTCTTATTTGTAGGGTGACTGTCAAACCCTAGGAAGTAATATAACCTTAGTAGGATGCACGTAAATGAGATATTTTCAGGAAAAGAATTAACTTCAGATTCTAGATCTTGGCACTGGTGCCTCACAACTGTATGTGTCTGTCTCGTTGGCTTTGATGGTTCATGGTTCCTTCCTACTTCTCTGTATCTTTGCCCATCTGCCTTGCTTTATTCTTTGATATTTGTGTACTTACGGCTTTTGATGGCCTTCAAGATATTTTATTATTCTGACCTAAATGGTCTCTATGTATTCTAGACTTTGGATTTCTCAATGGCTTCATGATGTGACATCTCTTTTCACTGTAAATGTTCAGGGTTCTGTCAAAAGCCTAACGACAGATTAGTATTGAATCTTTTCATTTATTCTCATGAGACCTAGGGAGAGCAGTGAGAATAACTATCTTCCTTCCCATTTTTTCCTAATAGCATTAATATTTTTGAAAAATAAGAAACAGATTTCACATATATGTCCACTTAAAGCAATTTGGGCTCCTTGAAGTAATCACTGATTCTAGAACATGGGCAAAGAATGGAAAAAGAGAGCCAAGAATATCTTGTGCCAGTACGAGATGGTTTTTCAAAGGCTAATTGGGTCATGTCAAAAGGGCATAGGAGCCCAGATAAATAAGATCTCACTGGTCAAATTTGGAACAGTAAGAAGGATTTAAATAATAATTACTGTAATTCAATGAGAAGTTTGAATTAATAAAAAATCAATTTGTCTGAATCTGCTTAAAGAAGGAAAAGTCCCTTACGCTCAAAAAAAAGAGAGAAAACAAAATAAAAAATTATTCCAACTAATGCTATTACAATATTAAAAGCTATTACAATGCTGAAATATTATTGATGCTTTTATTTTACTATATAAATGCATATTATTTGCTGTCCAAAACTATAATTCTTTTGAATCTTTTTAATATCTTCAGCAGCATAAAATGAAACTGTTAATCATCACCTGTAGTTTCTTTTAATTGATTTTCATGTTATAACAAAGAAAAAATTTAGCAGTCTCTTTGTCGGGGATAAACTCGTATTCAGTGACTAATTAGGTAGGTAATCTGTTGTCAAAGGACAATAAATCTGAATATAAAACCGTTTTTGATGCTTCCCGTACTATTTGAATAAAAGAGTTATCAGAGATAGGGAGTAGTAAATGTGTGCCGATATTGTCTTAGGAATAATTTTAATCAGCAGATAGTTTATTCTTTGCTTTGCTTTCTAAATTAGTGTTGGTTTTCATAACTGATAAGCCCTAGTTGCCAGCAATATTTATGGGCTTTCAATGGCATTATGAATATTAATTTAGGAAAGAAAAGTATTAAAAATTCAGTTAGTTTGTTGAATTATAACTGCCCAAAACATCTTGATTAGATAACCTTCTCATCCTTTGCAACTATCCATAAAGTTTTGCTCCCAGATAAACAAGCTATTGTATTTAATGATTTAATGACTATACATTTCCAGATAAGTAAAAGATGAGAGAATTTTGAGTGAGCAGATCAGCATGACATGAGCTAAAGAAAAATTTTCAGGTTGAATGAAGAATTTATGAAATGGTAAATATGAGAATAATTAATTTTTGATTTTCAATTTCTTCAAACTAATGGACTACTTAAAGCAAAATTGATAACAATGTATTATTTTAAACTTGTAGAAAAGTAAAATACATGATAATAGCACAAAGGACAAAAAAGGGAAATGAAAGTATACTCTACAGAATTCTTTAATTATATATAATGCTATAATACCTTCTAAAATAGTTGATCATAAATAAAGGATATATATTGTAAGTCTAGCAACCATTAAAACATAAAACAAAGAAGCAGAGCTAATAAGCCAGCAGAGGAGATGTTTCTCACTCCCCTCATTTACCTTTCTAAACTCATTCTGCCTGGAATAAATTTTCCTCAGCTTTCTCTTTTCCCCACCCCCTCTATACCTTTAACCCTAGCTTAGAATTTTCAGTGGCTATATCATATATAAAATATTTCATATATTCTATCCCCAAGCCCTAGTCATGTGGCCCACTGTACTATGGGCACATACCTATTTATTGGACTATAACATTATTATAAGGGCTTTCTTTAATAAGCTTGATACTAAAGTAGGTATTGGAGATGTGTCAGTTTTAACATGCATTTTGGATGGGATATTCGAACCACAGCAGTCAATGAACTAGTCAGAAAAAAAATTTCTCTTCTAACAAAGTTTATAGTCCATGGAATATTAAGTGTGTGATAATTATAGCTAAAGGTAATTATAATAAATCTGGTTCCCATTTATCTCTGTTTCCCTATTGCCTAGGGAATGCTTGAATCATAGAAAGTGCTCAATAAATAATTATTGGCTGAATAAAGAAATGACATCATGATTTTAATGCTGTTCTCTGATAAGGTCTTCTCTGATTTCTCCAAGAAATATGAGCATCCACAGCTCTTTGTTCATGTCACTTCCTAATAGCATTTATCATTGTATTGATAATAACTTATGTGCTTAAATAAGTATGAATGACTTGAGGGTGAGTTTTGCACATTTTCTATGAATAATCTGGATATTTTTACATTAATAAACGTTCTGAAGTCACCCTTTCTTTACTATTGTTCTGAATTCCATTTGACTAATTTTTTTAATGGAAAAACACCCTTGCATTACTGAAATAAAGTCTTCTTGTTCATTAGATTTTACTTTTCTATATATTGTTGGATTTCACAATGACTTAGAAATTTTTTCCTCTATTTTACATTATAAGAAAGAGTTTGTGTAAGATTGCTGTTATTTCTCCCTTAAATATTTAGAAGAATTCACTGGAGAAATCATCTGGACCTGGAATTTTATTTTTGTGAATATTTTTATTAAGACTTTCTGTTTCTTTCATACATAGGAGGTTAATCATACTTTTCATTTTTTGTATTAGTTTTGGAAAATTTTGAATTTTGAGGAATTCGTTTATTTCATTTAAATCACAAAATTTATTATTACAAATTTGTTCATATTATCTCCTAATTAGTTGTTCATATTACCTCGACTTTTTAACAATTGTTGACATTACATTAGTATGTTCTTTTTATTCTCATTATTAAAATTTGTGCTTTTTTAAATCATTCTTTCAATAATTTATAAATTTAGTAATTGTTTCAATGAACATAATTTGGGCTTGAAAATATTCTCTATTTCTCTATTAGGCATTCATTTTTGTGACATTAATTTCTGCTCTTCTTTTGTTATTCCTTTATTTTACTTTCTTTGCATTTGATTTGCCATGCTTTTTCTAGCTTCTGGGGTTGGAAATTGAGATTGTTGGTTTTTAAACTTTTTTTTCTAATATGTTCATTTCATTCTTCAAAATGTTTTATCTATGTGCCTAAGTTTGATATATATCTTCTTACAATTAGTTTAAAAATATTTTCTAATCTCCATTGTTACATTCTTTTGACCCTTGGGTTATTTAGAAGTGTATTGCTTAAATTCCAAGAGGTTAGGAGCTTCATTCTTAATTCTTAGCCAATTTAAAGAAGGTCAGAGATGTACTCTGAACTGTTGAAGTGCCCTTTATAATTCAGAATATAATCAATTTTGATAAAAGTTACACATAGTCTTTAAAATAATACGGCTTTTGTCATTGTTGGATTCAGTTTCTAAATTTGTCAATTTGGTCAGTTTATAAATTGTGTATTTCAGGTTTTTCAAAAAGCCACTGATTTTGTCATTTTATTCTGTCAGCAAATGATACAGACATGTTAAATTCCCCCATGTTAAATTCTGATTATGGTTTTGTCTACTTCTGTTTTTAGTGTCAGATTTTGCTTTACATATTTAAAAATGTGCTACTGGGTGATATAGACTTAAATTGTTTTTTCTTTCTGGTGAATTTATTTTTTAATACATTTAAAAAGTCCTGTGAATTTGTAGTGGTATGTCTTAACTTACATTTTACTTTATCTAATAGCAGTATATCTACATGAGCCTTCTTGTTATCAGGGTTTACATGGTAACTTTTTAAAAATTATTCTTTTACTTTCAACCTTTCTATGTCTTTTCCCTGGATTTAGAGTTGTATTTTGATCTATAACAGTCTTAAAGCATTTTAAAAACGTCATTTTATTATCATATGGCTTCTATCTTTAGTGTTGAAAAATATTGTTGCTCCTTTGAAAGTACTTTCTTTCTTTTGGTTAAAGATTCTTCTCTTTGGCTTTGGTTATCAGCAGTTTTACTATGATGTTATTTAGATTCACTGAGCATCTAGAGTCTATTGGTTGATATCATCTTTCAGTTTGATATAATTTTTTGTTATTTTAAATATTGCATTTGTCACCTTTTTTCTTTCTTATCCTTCTGGGACTCCAATAACATATATCTTAGGGATTCCAAATACATCAATAGTTGATTGTGTTCTACATGTGTCTTATTATCTCTTTTCTTCCTATTCATTTTATTTTTGTTTTTCTACCCCAGAATATACATTTTCTATTGAACTGCCTTTGAATTTATTAACATGAGTTTTACTGTTTCCAGTCTACTGTTAATCCTATATAATGAGATCATGATTTGGGGCACAGTAATTTTGAAATTTGAGAATTTCCATTTGATTTTTTATAGATTCTATTTTATTATCAATATCCTGTATTTTTAAATTCATTTGGTATATCTTTTTTTCCTCTATTTTGTTAAACTTATAAAAGCTAAAGTCCCTATCTGCTATTTCTAATAATGTAATCATGTGCAGCTGTTTCTATTACATGTTTTTTCTCTTGGCGTGTCTAATAACTTTTGACTGACTACTAGGCGTAGTGTATACAGGCTTTACAGGTTCCACATACTATCATCCGTCAAAGTGAGTTCACCTTTTCTTCTTCTAAGCAGATAAATTGATAAACTGATTGCGTCTTAGTCTAAATAGACACTGAGATGAATTGAATACAGTCTGCAACTTTGTTAAAGCTAAGAATACTCCTACTTTTCCCCTGTTCTTAGATATTACCCTTCATACTTTCAACTGGTTTTCTGAGCACTATTAGACCATAAGATATTTTATTCTGCTTTTCAGTAAGTCTTCAGCTTATCTGACTATCCTACCACCTTGTAGAGCTTCTGAAATGGGCAACTAAATGTCTGGCAGAGGAAATCAGCTCTTTGTTTAGTCTACTGAATTCACTTTTGTCATTCCAACTCCATGTGACTGCAAAAAGCTCTACTGGTTCCTCTGTTCTAGCATCACGTCTGTCCAAGCCCAATTCTTAGTTCTCACAACTGGCAAATATCATCAAGGAAAGAAGAGCTATAGATTATCAACTAGTCTTTAAATACAATTCTCAGATATATTTAAGCTGTTGACTTTTGTAGTTTATCAAAACTTTCTAAATTTTCTCAGTGGGGCTAAATAACTTCATCCTACCTAAAAGCTATTTCTCAATATGAAAAGAAAATCACTTCTCCACTCTTCTCCAATTCACTCTTCTCCACCCAAACAAAATTCCAAAAGGTGCAGTACTCTTCTCAATATTTCCACAAATCACTAGGTGTGAGATGCAGTGAAGGATGCTGCTTTCATTCTCCTTATGTCTACCTGTAATCTCTTTAAATCCCAAACTCTTGGCTCATTTTCTGTTTTCTATTGTTAGTTGCCCATGATTATGCCTGAGGTTCCCTCTGGTCAACTTTTGCCCAAAAACATTAAAAGAAAATATAATACACAAAAATTAATTTTTCAGTACCAAAATCTCACCAACAAAATGTTGTAGAGTGTCGCAGATATTTTACTGATGTTTCAGATATGATAGAGTGAAACCATAACATTTAATTTCTTATTTTTCCATAGGCAACATGTTGCTTTATTTTTATATGAATTACAATAGGAATAAAAGTTGAATTCCATCTTCTGCCTTCATATCATCATAAACAAGCTCAAAAACAACAAAACGTTAGTGTGTAGGTTTGCATGTGTGTGTATACACATATATATTTTGAAGTTTCCTGAAGAAGAAAAAACACATAATTTCTTTTTAATGAATATATATATTCATTTTTAATTTCTTCTCCATGAATATATGTATGTATATAGGCATACATGAAACACTTTTAATTTAATATTATGTCTCATGCTTACTAGAGTCCATTCACCTTTGATCCCATATAATCCTCTCCTATGTTCTTAATCTTTTAGGTTTCGTCCTTGTGACATGTTGCTGGAATCCTCTTCAATCTTTCTAAAGAAAGTCTAAATTTTTTATCTTCTCTCATCTTAAGTTTGCTTCTCCCTTACCCCCACCTCTGATGGATATCTTCCCTGTGATCCACTGGAGTAAAAACTAAAAATTCCTCTTTCTATTTGTTGTAGAATTATAACTGTGACCCTCTCCCATCACAATCTATATTGGACCTTATCTTTCTTAATCAAAAGACCTAGTAATACCCCAAAGAAAAAAATTCTTTTTCTCCCATTGCTTTTTGTTTTTTTAACAATTGGTCAAATGAAAGCCAATATTTAAAATAGGCTTTTTTTGAGGTACCTATATACAAGTGCAGAGAAAAGTAATTATTAATAACATATAAGTGTGAAATCACTGCATGAGATATGGCTGATGTCAGTGATATTTGTGATTTTAAACCATTTTTTTTAAATAATGATTTTTGCTCATTAAACAATGGTATTGATTTTCTTTCAAAGTCAATGTTCTTTCAATGGCAAAAACTGGGTAATGAGAAATTTACACAGATCTATTTCACTTGGGCATACATTGAAAAGGAATATTTGGGTGGTGGCATTATTTAAAATCAGAGAGTTTACATTGCAATTTGATTCTGCCAATCATTGGCTATGTTACCTTAAGTGGCAAAAGGAGAGTACTCCTTGTTTTTGAATCTCCCTTTCCTCAAATGTAAAATAAGTTTTAAAACTACCTGAAGGGTCATTATAAGGTCTAAAGGCAAAATCATGCATTCATTTATCCTTCATTTAGTGCCTACTTCAAACTCTGCGTTGAATGTTGTGGGAAGAGATGTAAAAGATACAGTTCCAGGTCTGAAAGTGTTCAGTGTCCAGTGAGAAAAACAAAGACACAGACACATGATTACAACTCAATGTGATAAATGTCATGGCAGAAACAAGCTTAGGCTGTAATAGAAAACTCGAAAAAGGCTGCCTGAAACAGCCCGAAGGGGATAGCAAAGAAAAAATGGAGATGTTAAACCAAATACAGAAATTAGGAAAAGAAATTGAAGGTAGAAGGAGCTGTTTGTGTAAAGGCCTGTTGCATGAAAATGACGGTATTTTGGAAGAGTTACAAGTAAATCAATATGACTATAATATTTTCACCTAACAATTAGGAGAATTGATTCTGGAAAGGGTTGCGTCCAAATGCCAAAACCCTTTTGTACCATGCTAAGGGATTTATATTTTTGTCATGAAGTCAATGGGAAACCACTGAAGGAATTTCAGAAGAATGAGATTTGCTTTTGGGAGGATCTTCACATTCTTGTTAAATGCTCAGTCCTGATTATATAAATGATAATCTCTTTGCTGAACCTGAATTCATGGATTTGCAAAAGATTAAAGTTAATTGGAGAAAGAACCCATGGCATAGCCTCATTCGCCTAAAAATTTACCAGTCACATTTCTGTCATGTTTTACTAAATACTAAAGGACTGGGCATTAAGCTCCATGAACCATTAAAAATCAATGAATTTTCATGCCATCCCTATGGCAAGCTACATGATCTATACCAAACTTCCCCACATTTTATCTTCTTTCAGGACTTCCAAAATACCAAGCTGTGAGTTTCTTTACAAAAATCTGTATCAACGGGCTACCATAGGTTGGAAGAAGATATAAATGTTAAATAGAGTAAAGTGGGTAGGTAAAAAGTAAGTTTTTCGGTTCATGGATCTTTCTGCAATATGCCTAACCTGGAATATATTTTCTAAATTGATGACTTTGTCATCCAAGCCCAAATTAAAATCCCTCCAAAAATCAAGATTTTATTTTACTTGTTTTAATAGGTCCAGCATCCTGCCTTAAGATAAAAATTATGCTGGTTTTACAAGATTTTCTCTGTATACATTGTTGATTGTTATCTGATACCTGTGATCATCAAGGTCTTGTCAAAGTTGATTGATTGTTTGTTCTTGTATTTTTCCAGGTATCACATGGAAAATGACAGTTCTGTGACTTCAAAAGTTTTAAGAAGTTCATTTTAAAAAGGAAAATAATATGCATTAGTTTTGTCTCTTCTTTATTTGGAGTGGGGAGGTATTGTAATAATTTTCAATTAATGATCAAAGATAATAGCAATAGAATTTAAAGACCTTGAAATGCATATTATGGTTCCCATAAATGAAAGGACTCAGATTATTTTAGAGGAGGAATTTCTCTATTAAGAATGTGTTGGGGCTCAGAAAATGATACCCTAAAGGGAAGGCCTAAGAAGCAGCCTCAGTAGCAAAGTATCTCTGTGACCTCCTGCCCACCTACTTTCACTCCTCATGCTACCCTGAAGCAAGCCATAGAAACCAGAATCCCTCTTCCCCAAGGCAGGTCATAGAAGCAAGAACCCATTTTCTCCAAAGCCAGCCATAAAGCCTAAGAATATTACTCTAACCTTCCCCCACCTTTCTGTATACCAGCTGGCCATGAAGAAATTAAAACTCTCATTTCAGAGAGGTCCTATCCCATATCCAGAAGAAGGACTACTGTACAGAAAGACCAAGAAAAATCTGAATAGACAGATTTTGCTGAGTTTCTCCATAGAGTCTATTAGCATGAGATCATACTCTTTTTGTGCAATCATATTTCTACACAGCTGTCCATAGTTCACTAAACCTAAGCATAAAAATGAAGTGTTCCCTGTATTTTGGGGTCTTCATTCTGAAGTTTCCCATGTCATGTAAAACTATGATCAAATAAATTTTTTTATGCTTTTCTTTTGTTAACCTGTCTTTGTTATTGAGTTGGCAGCCATGACTTTTACGAAGGCGAGAAAAGGGAGCATCTCCTTCCTGCCCCTACAAATGAATGCTTGTAATGACAGACTGGCTCAGATCTGGTTACTTGATACCTGTTGAATTTTATTTGATAAAATTAACACATACAAATAAAGTATTACTGTTCTAAAAATGTCTAGATTTAATAAAATTATATAAAACTTTGGGTCATATTTTATAATAACCAAACATGGAAAATAATTTCAAATCAACATACCATGCCAAGGTTTTTAGAAAGTACTATAGAAATGCTAGGTGTCACCAAAAAAAATGCATTTCAAACTTTTCTACCATTAAATAGCAGAATTTGGTTAAAATAAAAAAAGTATCTTCTTTTATTTTTTTTTCCATTTTACTTGCAGTTAAACTAATGCGTTAAGCCATATTGCACATTACCCAGATTTCCTACTGCTCCCTGAGATCAAATATACTTAAGAGATTATAAACCCCGAGTATTTAACACAATCTGAGAATCCCAATAAAATAGGAAGTAGAATTCATAAAAAGATAAATTCTAATGTCTACATAGAAATATTTGTCTTATTATTAACAGAATGTATCAGTTTACCTTTGTCTAAAGGCCCCAAATATAAATTTCTCCATTTGATTTGATCTCAAAATCTAAGGATAGCACTTAAAAAATAGCAAGTAGAACACTGAAAGAAAAAAACTGTAATTTTTCTATCTAAGTGATAGAGAAAGAAATGCCTCTGTGTGTGTGTGTGTGCTTTAAGAATGGTCAATATAGTCTCTCTTGAGAAGACATTCTTTTTTTTTTTTTTTTTTTTTTTTTTTTTTTTTTTTTTTTTTTTTTTTTTTTTTTTTTTTTTTTTTTTTTTTTTTTTTTTTTTTTTTTTTTTTTTTTTT
>RJWJ010003064.1:69788-91201 GCA_004363605.1 Indri indri | reverse complement strand
TTATTATTCTACCCATAATTCCTGTCTCTCTGAAAATGTATAAAAATCAAATGTAACCCAACCACAGTGAGTCCACTTGCTCAAGGCTTCTTGGGTGTGGCTCCGGGCCATGGTCCTCATATTTGGCTCAGAATAAACCTCCTTAAATTATTTTACAGAGTTTGTCTTCTTTTCCATTGACATTGGTCAAGCTAACAGGACCGAAACCATGGGTTCATCATACATGGGTAAAACCTTCTCCCCCTGAACTTAAACAAAGGACAGAATCAGATTGGCTTTATGAGCCCTTAAGTGATCTTAGATTATTATTTCAGGCAAAGTCCACTAGCAGATAGGTTACACTGAAACCTTGAATTTGAAATTGTAATTATTCTGTCAGTCCTGTCCTCCTTTGCTTAGAAGGATAACTCATTGGTCTGAATCTCTCATACCCTTGCTTCTTCAGCTAATCTATCCAAATGTTGGATATGTCACCCTAAAACCTCAGTCAGTCCTAGACCATCAGGGTCCCCTCACTCAATCAGTGTAAAACTTTTACGATGTCCCAAAATGTATCCTTAAACATGTTTGAGACCCTAGCAGGGTTTATATCAGGTAAGGCTCATTTGGTTAATGGGTGGGACTCAAAAACCTCTTTGTTTCTTCTTGGCCTCCCAGTGGGGATATCTAGTCCCCATAAATTCTAATGGGGATCCAGATGAAACTCCCTATTACCAAAATTTTAGATTCCACCCAGACCTCGGGGACAGATCTCTCTTAGATGGCTGTGATATGGCCACCGTAGACCATTGGTTAAAAAAATAGCCTTATAGGCTGGGTGCAATGGCTCATGCCTGTAATCCTAGCACTCTGGGAGGCCAAAGCAGGAGGATTGCTTGAGGTTAGGAGTATGAGACCAGCCTAAGCAAGAGTGAGACTCTGTCTTTACAAAAAATAGAAAAAATTAGTCAGGAGTGGTGGTGCATGCCTGCAGTCCCAGCTATTAGGGATGCTGAGGCAGGAGGATTGCTTCAGCTCAGGAGTGTGAGGTTGTAGTGATCTATGATCACACCACTGTACTCTGTTCTGGGCAACAGTGTGAGACCCTGTTCCCTCCCCGTGAAAAAAATAGCCTTGCAAACTTATCAGTCATTTGACTTTGTAACTTGTGCCCCGAAAGGATTTTTTTGTATGTTAACAAGAATGAGAGCCTTGGGCCTGTACGTGCATTAAAGATGGAATGAGGGCCAATGTTTATTAGGATACTATATTACTCCTTTTTCTGTACATAATGACTCAGATGCCAAACACAGGACTAGTTCCCTAAAATTGTTCTTATGAGAAACTGGGAAAATTTTGCATGGAGACTCCATCTGGGAAACACCAAGACAGTATCTTCCAGGAGGGATCCCAGATGGAGATGAATATGTCTTTGAATATTCCTTACTACCTTGGTGGGGAATGATAGCTTAACAACACATGCTTCACAACCTATCTATAAGTTTGAGGATCATTGCTCATGACACTGCAGCTACAATAGCTGCCCAGCAGGAATCTTTAGACTCTTTAGCTTGAGTGGTTCTTGATAATCACATGGCTTTTGATTATATTTTAGTAGAACAAGGGGGTGTTTGTGTTATAGCTAATTCCTCATGCTGCACATATATAAATACCTCAGCAAAAGTAGAAATGCGTATTGATAAAATCAGACAGCAGGCTTTTTAGTTGCAACATGTTGGAGAGAATGGACCAGGGCTGGGAATTAGTTCTCAGGACTCTTCTCTTAGATTCCTCAGAGGATTTGCTCTGTTCTTTCTGGGATCCTAAAATTTAGTCTCTCCCTTTTACTAATTATTTTTATAATTTACTTCACAATGAATACATCAGTCAAATATGGGTTGAAATAGTGTTCTAAAACAATAGACAAAAGCACTCAGGTAATGACATTGAAGAAATCTAATCGTCAATTTAAAAAGCTCAAGTGTACTTTCAGTAACAGGCCTAGCATTTTCCTTCCTCATACCCTAACTACACCCTATTTTAGCAGGAAGCAGCCAGGTGATCAAAGCCCTGATTCCCCAAGATTGAGGAATGAATTAAGAGAAGGGGGGAGTTAAAATCAGCTCCATGAACAAACACAAAGTGACTCCCCCATATATGTTTTCCCTGTAGCTTTCTTGTGCTTTGGATTCCCAGGCCTGTAGCACTGAATGACTAGAACATTGTACTCTTTCTGTGTAACTAACTAACCCTTTTACCTTTCGTGTTGTCTCCTAGAAACAGCAAACTCTTTGCAGGATAATAATGCCAAGACTCACCATCACCAA
The DNA here is from genome assembly GCA_004363605.1 of Indri indri. Taxonomy (NCBI): domain Eukaryota; kingdom Metazoa; phylum Chordata; class Mammalia; order Primates; family Indriidae; genus Indri; species Indri indri. The sequence continues at coordinate 88,895 of RJWJ010003064.1, read as the reverse complement.
CCTACGACTTCTGAATAAGAACTCCTGAGCATGTTGCTTCCAACACAACCTGTTCCAATACTTTCAGCCACCTTCCTGAACCCCTTATAAAAATCCCTACCCTCAGTTAGTCAGGGAGACAGATTTGAGGCATTCCTCTCATCTCCTAGATGATATCATGTGTAATAAATTACCTTTCTTCCTTGGCAATCCTCATTGTCTCAGTAACTGGCTCTCTGTGTGGTGAGCAATCAGACCTAGGCCAGACCCCACTTGTGGGTTTGGTAATAAGAACTGCAAGACAGTAAATTCCTGTTGTTTAAGCTACTCAGTTTTTGGTGCTTTGTTATGTCAGCCTAACTAACCAATTTACTGTGGAAAGCAATTCCTTCAAAGTAATAAATATGTGTAAAAATAAAGGCATTACTAATTCTGATCTTTCACAGTTCTTGACAATTGAAAATGCTGTATACATTTCAAGGTGGGGGTGAAAGGTGGCATATAAAACAGGAACGTTGTTTGAAAATTTGTATAAAGAGCCATTAGACTTCCCAGGTCACCTCTATCACCTCACGTAAGTATGCAACTATCCCAGTGAGAGACAGAATATTTGTTCTCAAAGCAATGAACTCAGGAAAACTCTGATCTGAGGGACACAAAGCACAGCTGAGGACAAGAGAATGTGAAGAGTAAGTTATCTGAAAGTATATGTAATGAATGATGAGACAAATCCATCCCCACCAAGCTTCTGCCCTTCCTCAGCTCTGGAATACGAGGCTTTTTGTATCCACCTCCTTCCAGACAAGAGACTGTAGGATTCTCTTTGGAATCCATTCATTCCAAGAGGAAAAATCTACAGTTTCTTACATTTGGGGTTCCCCCAATAAAATGACAAGGTTCCCATCTGATTACCCTGTAGTGAAGTTCACAATAGATCATTCTAAAGTATTCCAAGTAGCTCGTTAGTGCTTCACTCTTCATGGCTAATGATCATCATTATGTCTGTTGATTCTTTTTTAATTTAAATTTCTTTTAACTTTAATACTGGAAATTTTTGTTGTGAGCCTTATATTAGTATTGGCTTAAAAAAATGCACACATCCATTATTTTGAAGAATAAAAGAAGGAAGGAAGGAGGAAATAACAGCTATGGCAAATAACAGAGTGATATGTACTTTAGACCCGTAGGATACATCAGCTATTTGTGTGTGTGTTGGGGGTATTTGGGGTGGAAAATAAGGGGCAGTATATCCTATATCTTTTCCTTTTAGGAATTGCTAATTCCCAAATCCTTGCGATTACAGTAAGAGAGTTGGATGCCTTGCCCCACCTTCAGTGAAACAGAGGAAGCATACAATCCCAGGCTAACCAGAGTATCTCATGATTCTGAACAAAATAATTGGCTCAATGATAGACAGGTCATTGATCTAGACTGATATGGATACTGGGGGAGACAGTGTGTCTCATTCTTTTCTCTGAGTTTCTGAGCTCTAACCCTGGAGAAGCTGGAACCATCTTTGCCACCATATAATTGAGTCTTCCTGCAATAAAGCAAACACAGAAGAAATCAGAGGGCAGAAATACATACATGAAGATATTGTACCTGGATTCAGGAATTCCTGAAATGGGTCAAGGATTTCTCAGTTATCTCTGCCAAAATAGCTTTTTAGTGCTTTGGCTGGTTTGAGTTGGTTTCTGTCATCTGCCACCAAGAGACCTGAGAAGCAGGTCTTTCTAGCTCTTTTCCTCTTGGTCCCTGACTTGTTTGCAGCACTAACTGCAGGCACCCATAGTTCTCCTTTATGAAAATCCACATTCAAAAAAATCTGCATAAACTTTGTTTCAAAAGTAAATTAATATGTTATATTATCTGAGAGTATTTGAATATCAAAATGGCATGAAGTAGAAGGGGAATATTACAGTATTGTTTTGTATTTGATGTTATTTCCCTCAGGATATTTTAACTGTCTGACAATCTAGGTGATTATTAGTCAAGCTTTATCTTTTAAATTGCAATTTTTTGAAATTGTTTAAAAAGGAGACGAGAGTATGTTTGATTGTTGAAAAAAATTGAAATAAATTAGCAAAAATTCAGGTTGTCTTTAAGCCATTGAACTCATGATTGCATCTGAAAACAACCTAATTCAGCCAATTATCTGTACTTTTTTAGGAATAAAATTATATAGCTGAAAATTTGTAATAGTCAAATAATTGATTTTTTATTTTTTAAAATTCATATACATATCATACATATTGTATATAAGTATATTTCTCAAACATTACTCAGTCATTTTCTCACCCCTCTTATCATTGTTATATATTTTAAGCCAGTTAGAGATAATTTTTTTGTTGCTTTGCATTATTTTTTTCCTCCTCCTCTTTTTCCAGGATGAGACCTTGATTTTGAGAGTAGGGGATCAGAATGGTGCTGTGTGTGGAACGTGTTCCTTGTATTGTGACAATGTTTGCACTACAGAGCAGTTTCCTGAGTGAATTTTTCTGGCTAAAAGCAAGCAGAAAGAGCACATAACAGAGTGTTAACAAAGAAGGCACTTTGTGGTCTTTGGGCTCATCATATTAATCAAAAAGAAATCACTGAATTGAGCCTTTTTTATTTTTTAATTGGAAAAGTCTCAGAAATCAGCTCTAATATAAATTCCTACTTGGAAAAATTGAAGATGAGCAACATGGAAAAACTTAACTAGACAAATGCATTTGTGTTTATTTTATGCATCCTAGTTATAATTGTAAAATATCTGTTATAAATAGGGTGAAATTTTTGGAAATATGGCATAATTGTACATGTTAACTGCTGACAGAGTCTTTATTTAGATTTTATGAGCTGTTTATAATTCTTAATGACTCAGCCTGAAACATTTTGTGTGTGTGTGTGAATGAAAGGTATATCAACTCACAGGTATAACATTTTTGCAAATGGTGCTATTATAACATAATCTCTTTCCTGTGATAGGTAAATTTCAAGCTCAGGAACTTCCTGTTGCTATTACAGATATTTTGAGTGTGCCGTTGCAGAGAAGACAATGGTCAAAGTGGTATTTAGCCATCACACAGTTTATATTTCACAAAGGGAAAATGTCAGAACCAGGCAGAGGATAGTGTAATTTATATCCATGATATAGAGGTGACCCCATCACTCTTGAATGGTACTACGAATTGGTAATGAGGATGGCTCTCTGTCTAATGAATGCCAGTTTCTCAGCATACAATATTTGTCACATATTCAATTTATGAAGTTCTACATCTTTAAATTTTCCCCAAATTTAAATTTAGTAATATCTGCTCCTAACCCCTCACTCTTGAGATTCAGTATTGTCAGAAGTGTCCTTCAGAAATATAGAGGAAAGAATGAGAAAGAGGTGTTTTTTTCCAAATTAACCTGCAATCAAAGAAAAGTTACTTACCTTTATTATCACTGTGATTTCACACCTTGTCCTCTCTTCACATCATAGAGAGTTCTAATAAAAAACATTAATTTCCTAATTAGTTAGTAATCCATATACTGTTGAAATACAAAGTTGCTATTATTAAGGAAAACACTTTCCAAAGTCACTGAAAGTAGAATAGAGAATTCTAATTTTTAAGGGATTTCTTAAGTGCAAACTGCTTGGACAATTTTCTTTGCTATTGATGCTTCTTCAGATAGATTACCACGCAGCCTATTCTTGCCAGGGATGGAGATTGTATTCATTTCTGTGGAAGCCTTTTTTTTGAATGTTATAATCTCTACCAACAAAATTCTCTTATCTTTAGTGTAAGTATCTTTTCAATCACAATTTAAACTCACTTTCCCACCTTGTGTTGCCCCTGCATTATGGAAAAAGGAGGGAAGTATCTTTTTTATAAAAATATTCAACTTTTTAAATTAGTCATCATTCCATTACCTTCATTTCAGGATATTAAATAACCCCAATTTCTGTATCCTTTTTAATGGGCTTTATTATCATTCTATCCATCATTTTGGCCTGACTTCTCCAAGATCTTTTAAAAATTCTCTAAATTGCTCCTAAAATATGGAGATCAACATTAAGCCTATACAAGTACAGTCATGCGTCGCTTCACAATAGGGATACATTCTGAGAAATGCATTATTAGGCAATTTTGTCATTGTGTGAACATCATAGCATGCACTTACATAGACCCAGATGGTATAGTCTATAAAATACCTAGGCTATTGCTCCTAGGCTACAAACCTGCACAGCATGGTACTGTATGGAATATTGTAGACAATTATAACACAATGGAAAATATTTGTGCATCTAACATAGAAGAGGTACAGTAAAAATATGGTATTATAATATTGTGAGGCCACTGTTGTATATGTGGTCTGCTGTTGACTAAAATGTCATTACGGGGCACAGGACTGTACAGGAGAATCTGCTGGTTTGCATCTGGCCGACTCCTCTTAGTATGAGTTTTGAAAGAATCCACCGTTGACTCATAATAAACTCATGGTCTGTTGTCCTTTCTCACTTTTTAAAAATGTAGTCTCGTTGAATAGCCAGTGATTTCCACAATTAGGATAGTGTTTAATTTAGGACTCAAAGGATTAGAGAAGCTTGGTGAAATCTTCCTTTCTTCCAGCCTGGTATAAATTATATATTATACGCCCATTGGTAACTGTCGAATTTCTTTATTCTACTTTGGTGAAGATGGCCTCATTAAGAACATTAAATGTTTCAATACTTCAGGAAGAGGAAAGTTATTTGTCAGTCCACTTGACATTACTATGTAGAGATACTGTATTAGTCAGGGTTCTCCAGATAGACAGAACCAAAAGGAGATAAATTGATAGATAACAGGGAATTTTTTTTTGAGACAGAGTCTCTCTCTTTCCCCTGACCACCATCCCCACCCCACCCCCAGAGTGCAGTAGCATCATCATAGCTCACAGCAACCTCAAACTCCTGGACTCAAGTGATCCTCCTGCCTCAGCCTCCCTAGTAGCTGTGACTACAGGTGTGTGCCACCAGGCCCTGCTAATTTTTTTTCTATTTTTAGTAGAGATGGGGTCTTGCTCTTGCTCAGGCTGGTCTTGAACTCCTGAGCTCAAGCAATCTTCCCTCCTCGGCCTCCCAGAGTGCTAGGATTACAGGCGTGAGCCACAGTGCCTAGCTGATAAGAGGGAATTTATTAGAGGAATCGGCTCACACAGTTATGGAAGCTGAGAAGTCCCAGGATAGACCTCTGCAAGCTAGAGACTAGGGAGGCCAGGAGTGAGGCTCAGTTCCAGTCTGAAAGTCTCAGAACCAGGGAAGCTGATGGTGTAACTTTCAGTCCAAACTTTCAGTCTGAAGCCTGAGAACCCATGGGCTGCTTGTACAAGTCCCAGAGTCCAAAGGCTGTAAAGCCTGGGGTTCTAATGTCCAAGGGCAGGAGAAGAAGGGTGTCTCAGCTCCAGGGGAGAGAAAGAATTAGCCTTTGATTCTCTGCCTTTGTTCTATCTGGGCCCCCAGCCAATGGGATGGTGCCCACCTACATTGAGGGTGGATCTTCCCTACTCAGTCCACCAACTCACACACCAATCTCTTCTGGAAACACCCTCACAGAAACATCACTTTACCAGCAATAACTTTACCAGAAATAACACTTTACCAGCTTTCTAGGTATCCCTTAATTCACTTGAGTTGACACCTAAAATTAATCACAATTTCCTTGTCAATAAGTAGGAGTAAGCCAGTGGTATGTTTAAGAAAAATTTCTAGACTGAAACTTTTCTCAAACTTCATATATATTTATAAATAATTTCTACATTAGTGCATTTGTGACAATAACACATATGTGTGTTTGTTGCGTCTCTTGAGTTTTCTAGGCATTATATATAAGTGAAACATATCCCTTTGGTCTCCTGTCACTTTGTAATACTGCAGCAAGTCACTAATAGAATATACATCTGTATAAATATGGTCACATATATTTAGAACATATAAATTCCATGATTTTGCTTTTCTATCCTGGGCTTTATTTTTCATATAAGTAAACCCAGGTAGGCATATAAACATTGTCAGACATATGAATCTAAATGTAAGACATCTTATTCCTTTCCAAACTCATACTTTTTCTGAAATGAGCTTGAATTTAAGAAAGATTTTTAATGAAGGAGAAATGATGGTTTAACAGATGGCAGATGGGAGCTTGTTCTGGCTTTTTGAAATAGCATCAACTGTCCTGTAAACCATCTATAGAAGGAGAGAGACAGAAGGGAAGATAAGTGGTATTTCTTGATTAGTATGTTGGAGGCAGGTGGGGAAAATGATGGAGGTGATATAGGTGGGTGGGGTGGGGAGAGTAGCATGGACACCCAGATTGACTGGCAGTGCAGGATGGAGCAACACTGAACTTCTGAGGAGGAAGATAATTTCTGCAGCAGCAAAGGAAGAACTAATTATTTACTAAGTGAGAAGAGAGACTATAGAAAGTAAAAAGAAGAGGAGACTCAGCATATGGTGGACACTCAATCCAATAGAAAGCCTGCCAGCAACCCTCTTTAACTTCCCATTGTTAATTTTACCACCTAAGACTAGGCCTCTGAATTAAATACAACACAAAGCAAATTTAACAGAAGAGTCTCTACTTTCTAAAAACACATACCCATCAGCATTTCAACACATGCTGCCACACAGTCTATGACTACATGGTACTGTGTTTACAATGGTGAGCAAATTAGTGATGGTGGTCCCAGTCCTAGTTTAGTTGGGGAGAGATTAAAAAAAAAGTGGACAATTAAGAACATTATAAATCGTGGTGGATGCTATGAAGGGGAAAGAGCAATGTGCGGTAATAGAGACTATGTGGAAATGTAGGGGGTGATAAAACTACTTTAGATGGAATGATAACAGAAGTTTTTCGGAGGAGGTGATACTTGAGATTAGATATGAAATCAGAGAAGTTGGCACTTGAGGAAAAGAGCTTTCGTAACGATGTTAAGGAAGGACAAACTTGGTGTGTTTCAGAAGTTAAAGCCAGTGTGGATGGAACACGGGGCTCAAGGAGCGCAGTAGTGAGACATGAGACTGGGCCACATCAAACAGAGCCTTGTAGGCCATATTTTTAAAAATTATTTTATTCTAAGTAAAATGCAAAATCATTGGAGGGTTTTTAGCAGAAGTGTGGCATGGTCAGATTTATATTTTAAAAAGACTGTTTTGGCTATTTTACCAAAAATGGATAGGGCAAAGTAGACAGCACTGTAAATAGACAGATATTATGATTCTTCAGGCAAGAGGTGATAATGGATTGCATCATGGTAATGGCAGCCGAGATGAAGAGAGGTGAATGGAATCAAGATATGTTCGTAGTTGCATTGACAGGATTGGAGATGGATTAGATATGAGTGATAAGAAAAAAGAAGGAATCAAAAACAATTCTCAGATTTCAGCAACTGGGTAAGTGGTGATACCACCCATGAGGATGTGGAAAACACATGGGAAAAAAGCTGGGGGGTTGAGAGTTAGAGGGACTATTTTTTAGACAAATGAAATTTGAGATGCTTATGAGATATCCAGTTGGAGATGTCAAATAGCTGCTTAATATGTGAGTCTGTAGTTCAGAGGAAATGTTTGAATTACAGATATACGTTTGGAAGTTATTGACATAGAGATGGTATATGAAATATGTATGTGGACATACATAATACAGCATACACTTATTCTGTGGATGCGAAATATCTGGATACAAAAATAAATCTATTTTACCATAAAGTTAAATTTACCATCTTTGATGTCTCAGGTCATATAAGATTTTACTCTAGAATGGGCCTTAGTACTTAGCTAAATTTCATTTAAATAGAGTTTTGTGGAGATATCAGGATACATTTGAAGACAGAGAACTTAGTGGGTTTTGAAGATTATGTTCTGCCAGGCAAAATATGAGAGAATCCAATTAGGATTCTCTAATGCAAAGTTTTAGCCCTCATCCATTTTGCATGTGCTTCTTTGCTTCTGCTGTTTGGCCTAGAGGGTGTTTATGCATGGGTGTGTGCACACGTGCGTGTATGTATGTGTGTGTGAGAGAGAGTGTGTGTGTGTTTTCTTCTTTACCCCTTTCACAGATGGTTAAGGACATCCTCTCGATGATTAAGTCACCAATAAGGATCACCATGTTATTCTTCTTGCCTCTTGGCTATTATAATAATAATTATAATTAGCATTTTTGGAGTAATGTTTTATACCTTCAAATTGTTTTTAAAAACATTAACTAATTATTCCTCAGCACACTCCCATGTAAAAGAAAATGACTTTATGGATGCAAGAATGGAAGAGCAGGTAAACTGATGTCAGTATGACAGCTGTTGTTTATTCAAACCATCACTGAAAATGTTTGCTAGGTAAAATTTCTAAGCTGGTGAGCACATTGCATTTGTTTTTTACAGAATAGAGTGGCAAAGAATGCTGTCATGGTCATAGGAAAGTTAAACTTCAGTTATCCTAAAGGCTGAGAGTCTAAATCCTAAATAGCTGAATTATAATTTATGTAACTAGATAATTAAACAACTTACATATGGTTATGTAAGTATATAACCATATACATAACTATATATACAACTAACTATAACTATATATAAGCTGCATATACAACTATATAATTATATATATAATTATACATATATCTAAATGTGTATATATATATATACAACTATATACAAATATATATATCTAAATGTTTTCCCCTTTTTCAGACATGGAATGTCAATCATTTTACATAAAGTATTTTGAAAAAATCTTCCATCTTAATCAGAACAAATCAAATATAACTTCATCTTTTCTATATGATATAGGATCAACATTGTAAACATTCATTATTGAACTGCACTGCAGTCATGTGAGGCCCGCCTTCCAGAAGCTATGGAAAGTTTGTCTTCTGTGCCCTCCACAAGAAGGCCACACGGGGCTGTACTCTTGCCTTTATCTGCTTTCAGTACTCCTTGTTGCCCCCATCCCTGCCCACGACTTTTTCTTAACTTCATTTCCTTATTTCTCATCAGTCATAGCAGACTAAGTCAATGCCTAAGGAACTTTTTTGGATAAAAACCTGCAAATATTAAGGACATGTAAATCTATATTGGCTGCTTGCTTATTTGGGTTTTATTAAGCTCCTTAGCTTTGTTTAGAGGAGTAAGTTATAATCAGAATAATATAAATTCATCATATTACTCACTTATCTACCTACAGAATGATTCTAGGTTATTATATCTAGATTCTCGTTTTCACTGTCCTGGTATCACAATCCCAAGCTCAGCTAGTAGTATAAAAAACTATCCGTAAATAGTGAACCCCATAGGACCATGGACACAGCTAATTAAAAATTTTGCCATATGAATTGATTCCAGGAAGGCAAGTTTGATTTAATATATTTTAAAATCAATAAATAGAATTCACCACATTAACCAAATTATTTTTATTCCTTAAATAAAGTAAATATTAGTTTTGTTCCTTAATAAAAATGTTATTCCTTAATTTATTTATTCCTTAATAAAAATAATATGGTCATCTCGATATAGATAAATATTTGCTAAAATTCAACACATGTCCATGATAAAAATTTCTCAGAAAACTGGAAATAAAGGATAACTTTCTAAATTTTATAACGGATATCTATTTAAAATCCTATACAAAACAACATACTTAATGGTAAAATATTGACTGCTTTCCCCTGAGGCTGGAAACAAGACAAAGAAGTCAATTCTTACCACTTCTATTTAGCATTTGCATTAGAAATGCAATAAATCAAATGAAATAAAAAGGTATAATGATTAGAAAGGAAGAAGGAAAACAGTGACATGATTACATTCTTAGAAAATCTTTTAAAAAACTATAGGCCAGAAGTGGTGGCTCACGCCTGTAATCCTAACACTCTGGGAGGCTGAAGCAGGAGGATTGCTTGAGCTCAGGAGTTCAGGACCAGCCTAAGCAAAAGCGAGATCTAGCTCTACTAAAAATAGAAAAATTAGCCGACGTCATGACATACACCTGTACTTCCAGGTACTTGGGAGGCTGAGAGAGGAAGATCGCTTGAGCCCAGGAATTTGAGATTGCAGTGAGCTATGACGATTCCACTGCACTCTACCTGGGGTGACAGAATGAGATCTGTCTCAAAAAAAAAAAAAAAAAAAAAAAAACAAATAACCTACAGAATATTAGAAATAATACAGTTAGCAAGGTTACTGCATACAATCTGAAATAACATCTGTATTTGTATTTATAAGCAATAAACAATTAAAAATTAAATTAAACTATACCATTTACAATAGCACCACTCACATAGCTAGAAATAAATCTGGTAAAAGTACACAAAGCACTACAAAATATTACTGAGATTAAGAAAGACCAATATAAATGGAATGATATTCCATGTTCATGAATTATAAAATTTAATATTAAGATGTCAATTTTCCCAAAATCAATTTGTATATTAAATTCAATCACAATCAAAATGCTAACAAGGTTTTTTTTTTTGTTTGGTAGAAACCAATAAGCAGATTCTAAAATTTATGCGGAAATGCAAAAGACCTAATATGAAAGGCAATCTTTTCTAAAAACAACAAAACTAGAAAACATACTGCCAAATATCAAAACTTGCAGCATTTACCTTTCAGAGGATATTGACTGGGATGAGGCATAAGGGTGCTGGTAATATTTTATATCTTTATCTGTATTGTGGTTACATGGGCATATACATATGAAAAATTAATCAAGCTGAACACTTAAGATTTGTGTATTTTACTGCATATAGCTTGTGCCTTAATTTAAAAATAGAATAAAATTGGTCACAAGGAAGCTGCCATAATCTGGAATGTGCACTCTGTTAAGGAGATGCTCACAGACAAAATTCCAATGCACACAACATAATCCACCACCATGGGAAGAACAATGTACTCCCAAAGAACAGAAAACAATAGAGCAACATAAAAAAAGTTAAAATAGCTATTTAAAATTAAAAGGATAAATCAAAGATTCATCAAAGAGAAAAATGAAGTAGAGTTCATAAAACAGTGAAAAAATATTCTATCTATAGCTATCTATCTATCTATCTATCTATCTATCATCTATCTATCATCTGTCATCTATCTATATCTATCTCCTCCCTCCAGGTCTGTTCAAATCTAAAACTCATGATCTGCCCCTTTATCCCACTAAATTGCCTCCATAAGCCATTAAATAGATTAAAGAAAAAGTATTTCAATTTCCATATTGGTATTTAACTATTTAGAGTTAGATTTCAGTAAATGAGAATTAGTAAATATAGATTAGGAACTTGAATATTTGTTATTATTAAATCTAGGAAAAGCAAATTTACTTTATATTTCTATTTAAAATCTTTCCATATATTTTTTCTTTAATACAAAAGGTCCTATATATCTTAATTATTATAAAATATGGTGCTTATAAAATCAAAAGTAGCTATAAACTACAAATAGTCTTGCATATATTATCTCTAAAGGTGTCTAGGTATTGGCCAAGGAACAAATTAATAAAACAATAGCTATTAAATATTTTAAAATAGAAATAGTTGAATTTGAAAATTAATGAAATTAGCCTCTTTTTATCTTAAATCATAATTCTTTGGTCTAAGTTGACAATTGCAAGTTGATTTTTTAATTGTGTCTGTTTAAACATAAATATTAATCTTTTCCCAGGAAAATATACTAATAATATAATAGGTAAAATATGTAAACATTGTCAATACAGTATTTTGCTATTTCTGATACCTGCACTCCAAAATATTCCATCCATTTTGGTATTCTAAAGCAGAATGTGACTTGAACTGTACTGAGAGAAGTTATAGAGTTAGCCTCTTTTAGTTGTTCTGAAGGAATGGAAATAAAATGTTTACAAGATTCCAGAAAAGTTTATTGTTCTTCTATCAGTACCCTGGATTCTGAGTCTTATGAATCCAGTATTGTAGCTATAAAAATGAGTCAAGATGCAAATATTGGCCTTATACTCAGGCGATAAATCACTCAAATGGTTCAGCAGTATAATAAACTAAAAATTGAAGAAAGTTTGGGATACATTCTTGTCTTATGACACTGACAAACCGTAAATTCAGACTAGAGGCTACATTTTTGCCTTTGTTTTTGTTTTGGAAATTGTCACTAAGGGTGATTAATGGAGAATATTTAAACTGGATGAATTTTTTTATATTATTGATGAATGTTATGATTTGAAAATGTTGGGTATAGTTTTGTTCCTATATTTTGTATCCTAAAGATTGTTGGTAAAGCTGCTCTCAGATCCAGAAGAATAGTTAATCCCTGAGAGCTGATATCTATGTTCTTATATATCTTTCTTGATACTTTGTCTATGATTAATGTTAGCTACTCTGCAAAGCAGACTGTGGTACATTGCAGTAGAGACAGCCAAGATTTATCTGGGGAGGCCCAGGAGGTGAGAGATACCCAGACTGGGGATATATTTCTAAGGAATTTCATTCCTAGGTTTGGGAAAATTAGTCCAGAATTAGGAGGACTGAGGGAAGCAAAAAACTTCTTACATTAACTGCTGGCAATTGTCATATCTGGCTCTCTCATAGTAAAGAATGAGGATTAATTTTAATTTTTACACATATTTGGGGATACAATCAGGGCTGGATAACTTCTAGATGCCTAGTTTCACCTGTTTGGAGGGGAAAAGCATGTATTTGGGATCTGAGGCTTGAGTTTCAGATGAAGAGAATGATACCCAGTGAGGAAACCCCTCTGTTCTCACTCCCCATGTAGTTCAATTGTCCCTTAAATTGCAGGCACAGGAATAATAATAATAATGCCTCTTATTTATTTATTTTTTGTTTGTGCATGTACCTATAAAACATATTTATGTTACAAATCTATATAAATTTCACATTTTAAAATGAATTATAGTAGTTGTGCTACACTGATGCACAATTTAGATAATTTGGTCTTTTATGGCCCAATGTGGTCCAAGGGCAATGTTGTTATTTAAGTTATGTTTGAAACTGGTGTCATTTATTATTTTCTAATGTTGGGCCCATCATTTACCATCCTCATTATTTCATTTGCAGAATGAAGATAATAATTGTGCCTACTTTGTTGAGTTGTTTAGTACATTTAGTACAGTTTGTGACAAGGATTTATACACAATAATAGATGTCTGTTAAAATTATTCTTTTTCTCCTTAAATTTTTAGCAAGTTCTTATTTTTACACTTAAAAATTTTTTTCCAGAGGTCAGGGATCATATTTAAAAAGAAGGCTTTTGGTAAAATTCCCCATGTTGCACGATATGCCTAAAGCCTTGTGATAAATGCTGTTCAATTGTGTGATTCTGAGTGATTAGGTAAGAAAGATTCGGAAACTAGGAACTTTCTGGTGCCACAGATGAATAAGTCAGTACAAAGTAAAGCAACAATAAATTCAAAGATTCCATGACATAATTTAGCAGCCTTTCAGTGATCTGCTAGCTGGTCTTTGATAATAGTGTTTTCTTTCCTTAACCAAATTTTCTACTGACATTAAGTGGGGGAATTAAATTCCTGTGATTATCAACATCTATTGCTTGGAATGAAAAGAATAGTTCTGCGGTAGGAAGGGATTTCTGATAATGGAACAGGAAGACGCTCTCACTTGTAGAGGGGCAGCATGCAGAACCTCTATTGAACAGAAAATGTTAGCGACTATTTAGACATTTTTTTATTCCTATATTTCCTTTACAAAATAGGCTCTCTGCAAATAGGTACTCAATTTTGTGCTTCTCAAATAAAAAAAAAAAAAAAGAAAAAGAAAAAGAAGTCCAAATCATTGGGATGGCATGGAAGGAAATGTTGTAACATATTCAGTTTCGGCTCTGTAGAAATAGAAGACACCCATACTCTAAGTTTCAGCATCTTCTATTAATAATTGTTCTCTTTAAAATAAACGTCGTGGTTACATTTTAAGCCCAGACAGCCAATTCTTTTTAAATTTTTTCATCGTTGTGTTTACAGAAATGCTAAAGTCTGACAATTAGCTAATCTACAATTTACATAGATAGTTCTTGTATTTTCTTTGATTTCTTCAGTTACCTAACTGTATAAACTGGGATAATCCTTTGTGTTTACTTGGTTTTATGACTTTCTGTTACTTCTTGTGCTCCAAATTTTCTAAAACTGTGTGTCCAATACAAAGTGTAGCTTTTAAATTCAAAATGAATTTAAAATTCTTTTGTTTAGATAATTTTATAATAAACCCTTGAGATTATCGTGAAGATGGCTCATTATGGCCAGAGAACATATAACTATATCTATAATCTTTTAAGATTGTACATACATTTAAATATTACTCATGGTTTATGTAGCAAATCTGTATGAAAAGCAAGAAATGTATTTAGCAGCAAGTCTTGTATGGAAATGTTAAACTCATGGAGTGGGAGGGTGGATAGACCTGACTAATTCCAGATACACATTACACATTAAGGGAATTCTAGCGTTCTCTGTTTTACACAAGGATAAACAAAAGGACCGGACTCTAATTGTCAATACTTACTCTGTTTCCAAGATTCACTTTAACTCCTGGATCCTGGAAAGAGATAAGAAAGAGTGAATGATACATCAAGATTTGTAGTCCATTTTATATTTCTCTCTTTTTCAATTCATTATTCTTTCAATTTTGTTTTTGGAAAGTGAAATGGGGTCTATTTAAAATTACATTACTTATAGTTCAATCTGTTGTTGAGCCCTCTTTTTCCCCTCTTGTGGATGTCAGAAGAATCTTTTATTTTTGTGACTCTTAATTTTTTAGCTGTATCTTCTATTTTCTCCTTCATTCTTTTTCTCTCATGAAGATTGTTTTTGTTGTTGTTGTTGTTCTGCCACCATCACACTTTAAAGAAAAATAAAAAAGGTAGTTTTATTATTGTAACTATAGCATAGCCTGCTAATTGCCTGCATAAAGGCCATTCTTTCCTACTTCCTTAGAAGAAAACCTGGAATTTAAACCAAGCAGCAAAGTATGCCCAAGTAAAAACTCCAATTCTCAGCTTGCAGATAGTGGTGGCCACCAGATGTTGTTGAGTGGGACTTTGGGAAAGCTCCTCAAAGGAGCTGATTCAACTGGGTATGAAGTGTGCCCTGAGGAAAAAGCCACATTTTACTAGTTGACCTGGGTCACTGATATCTCTGATGGTGCTTTATCTCCTCTAAACCTCTTGTAAGTGTCAGAAATAAACCTTTGTCTTGCTTAGGTCATTTGTTATTTGGGTTTTCTATGCTATGTATCTAAATTGAGCCCTGTATGCACATATATACAAGATTTGCTTTGGCTGTATATCATAGATAACTGAAACACATTTCATATTTTTGAAAATGTCTATAGTGGATAGAATATGTGTGTGTATGTGTGTATGTATTTATATATTACACACACATAAATACGCTGTAGACATTTTTAAAATATGAAAGTGTATGAAAAATTAAATAGAAGCCAATCATAACCCCGTTACCTAGAGACATACATCGTTAAAAATGTGTGTTCCTTCCATTCCTGTTTTTAAGAAGTTTTTTGTTTTTACAAAATCAGGATCATCTTTTATACTCTTTATACTCTGCTTTTTTTCACTTAAAATTATAACATTTTCCCATATTGTTAAATATTCTTCCAGAATCTGATTTGATAATCACATAGTTGCCTGTCTTTTGAATTCGCAGCAATTGATTATCTTATCTTTTGTTGTTGGACATTTAAATTGTCTCTGACTTCTTACTAGACTGATTTTTAAGTCAATCTTTCTGGATATCTATGATTATTTCTTTAGAATAAATTTATAGAAGTGATATTGTTAATCATAGTTTAAAATGGCACAAACATTTCTAAAATTCTTGAACAATTTTCTGAAGTTGTCTTCCAGAAAGGGCATTCTTTTATCACTAATATAGGGTATTGTCATTTGAAAATATCTTTTGGCTTTATTGATAAATCAAGTTTTCTTAAAAAGTTATCCTTATTTTATTACTAATGAAATCAAATCCTTTTTATATATTTATAGAAAATCATCACATTTTTTTCATATTAGTTTATAAAAGTACATTGTGGATTAAGGACACTGACATTTTGGTTTGAATTTTTGTTATATTGCCTGGCACAGTGCTGGCACCTAGTAAGTGCTCAACAAATGTTTCTTCATTATTGGCATTTTTCTTTTAATATTTAAAGATAGGAACATAGGAAGAGGATGAATTTTGAGTTTTGGTAGAAAAGAAGGAGAAGCATTCTGTTTTGCACAAGGTGTTTTGGGGTGCCGGCAGGGCAGTTAGTGGATTGCACACTATCTTGGCCTCCAGAGAGGGGTGTGAGCGCTCATTATGGTGTGAGAAGAAAACGTTAGAACTTCTATTTATATTTTTTTAAAAAAAGAATTAAGCTTTATTAAATGTCACCTGTGGATGGGCACTGGCTGCCTGGCGTGGGCCCTGTGCCGTGTGCCGGGATGTATCATGCAGTTTCCTGCACCAGGAGTTTAGTCCTATACCAAATATGAGCTGATAGTGGCACCCTCATGTGTCTAATCAGGGCTCTGCCACAGTGACATTGGGTAAGTGGATTTATAGAATTTGTTATTGAGTTTTAAATAAATGCACCCTAGGAAATGAACAAGAGGCCTAAACATATTAATATGGAGACTACAGTTCAAAAATATTAATAATATAAGTACGCATACATCATAAAAAAGTGTCAGAGCTGACTCTTATCCTATTAGGAGCTTTGTCAGCCATATTATTAACACATAGTTAAAAACAATGATCATCTCCTCAGATCTGACAGGGTCCGCCAAATACATTCACAGTTATCCACATGTAAGTTTTGTATTCACAGCAAATGACAAAAATAACAGCCTCTTGTACCGTGGAAAGACTACATTGAAAATGGACATTTGGAAATCTTTTCATTGTTTCATCAATAAGTATAATAAATGTGCTATTGATAAAGAGTCACACACACATACATATACATACGCATACACATTTAAAAAACTTGGAAACAGAATTTTCTAAGGCGCTTAAAAATATTTCATATTTTAGTGGCTATTTGAACCCACTTTTTAAAAATATAAACAAGCAACACAGTCTAACACATTTTCAATGACAACTGATTGAAATCAGAGAAAATGAGTATTTAATAGCTGAATATTTGCTTTCAATGGCTGCTGTAAGCAAGTGAAAGATATCTCCTACAGATATCAAAATAAACCGTACTTAGAATCTGATCCATTAAATAGAATCTAATTACTGTATAACAAAATAGTAAACCAAGATTATAAAAAATAAGGCAGCATATTCAATCATGCTAGACATATTTGGGAAATGTTAATAAAAAATAAAACTTAAAAGTGCTGAAAACATATGGAAAATAGTATTCTTTTCATCTCATTTAAAAATTATTCTATATTTGTATTAATGTTATAGTGTATGCAATATGTTAATATACTATATTGTATATTTTCATATAAAATTATAAATAAATAAATAAATAAATATACATATTGATACTGTGTTTTGTACTGATTCCCCCATTTCTACGTTGTAGAAAAAACTTAGAGACTGTTGATTCAATAGAAAATTGGAGGTTAGCATGAGAGATTACCCTTCTGCAGATAATTGGGGGATTAAAGTCAAACAGGGATTGCGTGTTGAATGAGGAAAGGACTGTTCAGAGTGCCCCTCAGTCTCCTGAGTATTTGGAATTCAGTTGCAGAGTAGAAGCCTATGGGAAACACAATCCACAGAATCTATAGTAGAAACCAGTAAGAAAATGCAAAGGGCTCTGTGTCCAGCAACCCCTAGTTTCAATTCTGCCACCACCATCTCCTAGTTGTAGAGCTGGGCAATTTATTTCTCAGAAATTCAGCCTCCATAAACATAAAATGTAATTAATACCTAATTCTTAGGCTTATCCTTAGGATTTTTTCTGAGATCACATGCATGGAAAACTTAGCTTCCTGCCTGGATACAGTAGGTGCTCAACAAATGGCAGTTTTTATTATATATGGCATTTACTCAATGTGATGTCATTGTTTGAAAAACTGAATTTCCTAATAATTATCATATGAGGCTGAATTGTATTAGAGAATAGGAGCCACTCCCATTTTTTTTGTTTTATTTTCATTACCACATTGATGTGAGCTCATATTTATTCCAATTTTGTGGTTTTGAATGGATATATTTCTATTAGATAGGTAGGGATATAAAAGATTCATATTACCTGCGGTTTGCTCCCCAAAGCATTTATGATCCACCTTGCAACTTAAATCCTTTTATTAGACATCACATCTTTTATTGTCCCCTTTTCTATTTATTAAATTATATTGCTTTATAAAAATATTCCTGTGCACTTTTATCTTTCCCCTTTATCTCTCCACCCATCCCCATTGTGCTTAAGACACTACTTTTAGACCATCTGTTCTTTGGACAGAACCCTGCTGCCAAACAGTGCTGCCCACCTACCAGGAAATCTTGAAAACATCTTTTGTAGGTTTTCCAGTTTACCTGCAGGTGCAAAGAAATTCATATTTTCTCAACCCTGAGGGTTCAAATGCTATTCAGAAAATCCAGCCTTCAGCCAAGCTCTGTGCTTAATTACTGCTGTCAGTCACCTGTCAGCAGAAGTGGTGCACTCACCTTTGGCTTTTCATCTGCAGACCTAAGAGTCTAAAAGCAGATAACCAAGAGGATGCAGGCAAGGTAATGGCAGGGTAATCCGAGTCTCTATCTAGGGATCCCTGGATATCTCCTTCCCACTCGCGTCTCTCCCACCTCCTGGAATTATCTCGTCCCTGTGCCTGGACTCCTGTGGTTGCTATTTCTACCTGCTTCCCCTGCAGCCCTGGGGCCTATTCTGATGCCCACCTCTCAAACTCTGTGACCTAAGTGGGAGGGAGGGAGGGAGGGAGGAGTAGTCTGCAGCAGATACTCTCCTTTCTACAGTGGGAGAAGATTTTTTAATTTCATTTCAAAATATTTTAAATGGAATGCTGTTTGCTTATTTATTTGTTTACAAACTACTGGTGTTACATGTTGCATTTATTTCTATTTCCTTTTCACTAAGATCTTAGGCTAAACTCTCTAGGACCAATGCAAGGGGAGATTAGAGAGATGCTCACATCGTTATACTCCAAGTCAGTGCT
>RJWJ010003064.1:0-69688 GCA_004363605.1 Indri indri | reverse complement strand
AGGGAAGAGATTTCTCCCCCTTCCCTTTTCTTAGAGCATTTGCTTCAGAAACTTGAAATTTTAAGTTCTTTCTCCTCTTTTGAAACTGTATTTAAATCCTTTTGAAAACTAGACAGGCCTTTTCTCAGCTTTATTATATGGCAATGTCTTTCTCAAGGACCTGGGAGCCATCTCTATGAAATGTAAACAAACACCAGGGGAGATAGCATCCCTGTCTCCCAGTTTCTGTGGGAGAGTAGGAGCCTAAATTTGGTGGATGTCTTGCTTCAAATTGCAAAACTGCCTTTTGTCTAAAGATGTGAGAAGTTTGTTTTTCCTTTGAATAAAGTCAATTAGCTAACATAGATAGTCAATCCAATCACCAGTTATAGTTAGGATCAACTATGTGGGACAAATGGTGTTGTCAAGTCCTCTAACTTAAAGACTAGTTATAGTTTATCTTGAAACATATACGTAATGGGTTGTGTCTACTTAACTTCATAAAAGGGTGAGATTTCTTTCTGTCTTTGCAATCTCTTGGCAGATTACCTACGATGTGCATTACTTTCTGGTTTCATGCTTATTCAAAAATAATATTATTTTCTTTCTCTTCTACCTTTGTGGAGAGGATTTCTGGATTGGGAGAAGAGTTTGGTTTTAATTCTATTTTCTCAACATAATCACTTAAGGGAGGGTGCATGGAGGAGGGAATAGTGTTTACGTGAATAAGAGAAATTCAGCTTATTGGAGAAGGGCCGGAAGGAGACAGGGAGGAAAAGTGTGGCGCAGTGGACTGTGCTAGAATGTCTAGGAGGAGATAGGGCAGAGGTGATAGGTGAGCTAAGATACCTAAGACGAACTAACTTAAAATAAAAGGCAGTGTCCTTTGCCACCATTTCCATAGGTACTTTTGGGTGGAGGGCAAAGGAAGGAGACTTCTGCAGGCTTTCCTAACGCAGGCAGGGCCGGGCTGAAGGCACAAAGCAAGGAGAAGGAGTAAGATTTCTGTTTCCAGACACTCTGGTGAAAATGATGCAAACAGATATAACTTAATGATACAGTCTCTTTAAGAGAAAGAAAATTTTTGATAACGACTTCAAAAAAGTAACAACTGACAAAAAAATCAAGATGAACAAAATGTTCAGTAAAACTGGAAAAATAAACTTTTGAGGATAAGAACAGGAACAATTTGACTAGAACAAATGAAGAATTTGAGAGCCACTTTGTTCCCATGCCATCTGACAAGCTTCTGCTTCTTCCATGATCTTACTTCGCTCTGCAATTAGACAACTGTCTGCCTCCCTGAAGGAGGTTGGCCACAGAGCTACCTCCAACTATAAGTGCAAAGAATTGGTAGCAAGCAATCTTCATGTGATCAAAAAAAAAAAAAAAAAAAAATGAGTGCTCATACGGGTCTAACTCAATTTTCTGTTTAGCAGCTCCTGGAACTGGTCTTCAGAGAGGCTTTTGGCTGACACTGGAATCAATTCATTTGTAAGAATGTTTTAATAGCTCTGCCATAAGCTAATGTGAATAGACAGGCTACACATCACCATTTAAGAACTGGAGGTTGGGTTTATACAAACGGTGCTATACCTGGTAGATAAGCAGGATGTACAGTTCTACAGGGGCAAACCTCCTGGATGTTGGTTCAGGAAATGTTTGAGCTCTGACATTTGAGTTCTTGACAAATCATTATATTTCTGTTTGCTTCATGAACTGGGACAAGTATAAGTAGTATCTTAGTAGCTTTTTGTCCTTAGTTTAAATATATCTATCTAACATGCTATTAGACAGAAAGTAGGGCTGTGTAGTTTTCAGGACCACAAAGAATCTCATAAATATTATAATAAAGGAAGAAATTGAACAGGAAAATAGACCCACTACTGCAACAAGAGGGCTATGGTTTGAATGTGTATGTCCCTCCAAAATCCATACCTTGGAACCTAAAATCCAATGTGATAGTATTAAGAGGTAATTGACTGGGTGTGGTGGCTCATGCCTGTAATCCTAGCGCTCAGGGAAGCCAAGGTGGGAGGATTTCTTGAACTCAGGAGTTTGAAGCCAGCCTAAGCAAGAGTGAGACCCCATCTCTATTAAAAACGTGAAAAATTAGCCGGGCATGGTGCGCACCTGTAGCCCCAGCTACTCAGGAGGCTGAGGCAGGAGGATCACTTGAGCCCAGGAATTGGAGGTTGCTGTGAGCTAGGCTGAACCCACAGCACTGTAGCCTGGGCAACAGAGTAAAACTCTGTCTCAGAAAAAAAGAAAAAAAAGAAGAAGAAGAAGAAGAAAGTATTAAGAGGTAAGACCTTTTGGAAAGTGATTAAGTCACGAGGGCTCTGACGTCATGAATAGATTAGTGCTCTTACAAAACAGGTTGTAAGAAGTGCCCTAGTGCCTTTTGCCCTTTGTTCCCTCTGTTATGTGAGGACACAGCCTACACAGCCTTTTTCCTCTCTAGAGAACTTAGCAACAAAGTGCCATCTTGGAAGCAGAAAGCATCTCTCACCAGACACTGAATCTACTGGCACCTTACTCTTGGATTTCCCAGCTTCCAGAGCTGTGAGAAATAAATTTCTATCATTTATAAATTATCTAGCCTATGGTATTTTGTTTTAGCAGCAGGAATGGACTAAAACAAAGAGCATGACATATTTTTCCAATTTACCATACATGGTAGTATGTGCATTATCTTATGGTGGCCTTATTAGGCAGCACACAGTTCTATGCCTAAAAGTCCATCATCTGCAGTTTTGAATGATTTCACCTGGTACAGATCTTCCTTTAGTTGATACACACAGTATGATTTAGTTGTTAGAAGACATCTCTGAGTTTAAAGCATGAGAACACGTGAGCTCATTGTTATGTATGCTCACTTTTGCCAAATTTATTCAAATAAATTCAACAAGTATTTTGTGGTTACTTATAGTATGGGGACACTGGAAAAAAATAAAACAAAAGAAATGATCAAAGACAGAAACATAGAGAGAGAATTCCATCTCCATGTGATCTCAGGAATAATACTTTTTCCCCAATCCAGATGTTTCGTCTATGTCAGAGGTTAGCAAATATTTTCTGTAAAGAGTCAAATAGTAAATATTTTAGGTTTTGTGGGCCATACATTTTCTGTCACTGCTCAACTCTGCCATTGTAGTGTGAAAGCAGACATAAACAAAGTGTAAACAAATGAGCATGGCCATATTCCAATAAAACTGTATTTTTGGACACTGAAATTTTAATTTCATATGATATTCATGTGTCACAAAATATTCTTTTGATTTTTTCCAATCATTTAAAAATGTAAAAATTATTCTTAGTTTGAAAGCTGTTTAAAAATATCTGATGGCTAAATTTAGCATAAAATGGCCTAACTTTTGTCCTAAAGGGGACCATAATTTGCATACTCCTATTCTATGTATAAGTAATTCTATTGCCATAAATTTCTGTCCTCTCTTGACATTCGCACCTGCCTGGGGATCTGGAGAGAGAAACTGGACATGTGTAGCTCTAGCCCTTCTGCTTCCTTTCCCGTAGGAGTTAGAAGCACACTCCATTTTCTTCCACTGTAGAGAGGTTCTGCCAGTTTGAGGGTCAGGGACAGGAAGCTGTCTCAGGTCCAACATTAGGTTATGTCTGTTGACTTCTGGGGTTCAGTAATGGGAAATTCACTTGCCCACTGACATAAACTACATCCTTCAACCTAGTTTTATCTGAGCGAATTCAAGTGCATTCAAGTGCAGGTGTCTTTTTTATAAAATGACTTCTCCTTTGGGTAGATACCTGATAATGGGATTTCTAGATTGAATGGTAGTTCTATTTTTAGTTCTTTGAGGAATCTCCATACCGTTTTCCATAGGGGTTGTAATAATTTACATTCCCACCAGCAGTGTACAAGCATTTCCTTTTCACCATACCCATGCCAACATCTATTGTTTTTCGACTTTTTAGTAATGGCCATTCTGACAGGGTAAGATGGTATTTCATTGTGGTTTTAATTTGCATTTCCCTGATGATTAGTGATGTTGAACATTTTTTCATAATTTGTTGGCCATTTGTATATCTTCTTTTGAAAAATGTCTGTTCATGTCTTTTGCCCACTTTTTAATGGGATTATTTTTTTCTTGCTTATGTGTATGAGTTCCTTATAGATGCTGGACACTAGTTCTTTGGCAGATATACAGTTTGTGACTATTTTCTAGCATTCTGTAGGTTGTCTATTTATCTGTTGGTTATTTCTTTTGCTGTGCAGAAACATTTTAGTTTAATTAAGGCCCATTAATTTATTTCTGTTTTTGTTGTATTTGCTTTTGAGGTCTTAGTCATAAATTCTTTGCCTAGGTCAATGTCCAGAGGAGTTTTTCCTAGGGTCTCGTTTAGAATTTTTATGGTGTTACATCTTACATTTAAACCTTTAATACATCTTGAATTAATTTTTGTGTAAGGTGAGAGATAGGGACCCAGTTTCTTTCTTCTACATGGGGCTGTCCAATGTTCCTAGGACCATTTATCAAATAGGGCATCCTTTCCCCAGTTTATGTTTTTGTCTGCTTTGTTGAAGTTCAGTTGATTGTAGGTGGATACTTTTGTTTCTGGGCTCTCTCTATGTTTACCTTGATCTACGTGTCTAGTTATATATCAGTACCATCCTATTTTGGTTACTATAGCCTTGCTGTATAATTTGGAGTTGGGTAATGTGAAGCCTCCAGATTTATTCTTTTTGCTTAGGATTGCTTTGGCTATTCAAGCCCTTTTTTTAATGCATATTATATTTAGGGGTTTTTTTTTCTAATTCTGTGAAGAATGACATTGATATTTAGACAGGAATTGTATTGAATCTGTAAATCATTTTGGGTGGTATGGAAGTCTTGATAATATTGGTTCTTCTAATCTATAAGCATGGGATTTTTTTCCATTTGTTTGTGTCATCATTGATTTCTTTCATCAGTGTTTTGTAAGTCTTCTCGTAGAGATCTTTCACCTCCTTGTTTAAATATATATATAATATATATTTGTTTTGCAACTATTGTAAATGGTATTGATTTCTTGATTTGAGTCTCAGTTTGGCTGTTATTAGTATATAGAAATGCTACTGAATTGTGTACATTAATTTTGTAACCTGAGACTCCTGAATTTATCAATTCTAGGAGTCTTTTGGATTTTCTAGATATGAGATTATATTATTGGCAAACAAGGATAGTTTGACTTCCTCTTTTCTGATTTGGATGCCTTTTATTTCCTTCTCTTGCCTAATTGCTTTGGCTAGGACTTCTAGTACTACATTGAATAGAAGAGGTGGGAGTGGACATCTTTGTCTTTTTCCAGTTCTTAGGGGGAATGCTTTCAACCTTACCCCATTCAGTGTCATGTTGGCTGTGGGTTTATAATTATATGGCTTTTATTATTTTGAAGTATGGTATGTTCCTTTTATGTCTAGTTTGTTAAGGGTTTCTATCATAAAGTGGTGCTGGATTTTATCGAATGCATTTCCAGATTCTACTGAGATGATTGTATGATTTTTATTTTTAATTCTGTTTATGTGGTGAATCACATTCATTGATTTGCATATGTTGAACCATCCTTGCATTCCTGGGATGAAACTACTTGATAGTAAATTATTTTTCTGATGTGCTATTGTATTTAGTTTGCGAGTATTTTGTTGAGGAGTTTTGCATCTATGTTCGTGAGGGATATTGATCTGTAGTTTTCTTTTTTTGTTGTGTCTGTTCCTGGCTTTGGTATGAGGGTGATACCAGCTTCAGAGAATGACTTAGAAAGTATTCCTTCCTTCTCAATGTTATGCAACAGTTTCAGTAGGATAGGTATAAGCTCTTCTTTGTAAGTACAGTTCAATCTTGTGAATCTGTCTGATCATGGGCTTTTTTTGTGGTTGGAAGATTTTTTTTACTACTGCTTCAATCTCTCAACTTATTATTAGTCTATTCAAAATTTCTATTTTTTCCTGATTCAAGTTTGGGAGGTGTGTGTTTCCAAAAATTTATCCATTTCCTCTAGATCTCTAGTTTGTGTGTGTAGAGTTGTTTGTTGTATTCTTGGATGATCTTTTGTATTTCTGTTACAGTTATACTGTCTCCTTTTTAATTTCTGATTGAGCTTATTTGAATCCTCTATTTTCTTGTCTTGGTTAATTTAACTAGTGGTCTGGTGATTTTGTTTACCTTTTCAAAGAAACAACTTTTTGTTTCATCGATCCTTTGCATTTTGGGGGGTTTCAATTACATTTAGTTCTGCTCTGATCTTTGTTGTTTCTTATTTTCTGCTAGCTTTGGGTTTGGTTTCTTTTTGTTATTCTAGTTCCCTGAGGTGTGATGTGACATTAGGTTATTAATTTGTGATCTTTGTGTCTTTTTTTTTTTTTTTGAAGACAGAGTCTTGCTCTGTCATCCTGGGTAGAGTACAGTGGCATCATAGAGCTCACTGCAACCTCAAACTCCTGGGTTCAAGTGATCCTCTTGCCTCAGCCTCCTGAGTAGCTGGGACTACCGGCATATGCCATCATGCCCAGCTAATTTTTCTATTTTTAGTAGGAATGGGGTCTCTCTGTTACTCAGGCTGGTCTCCAACTCCTCCCAGAGTGCTAGGATTATAGGCATAAGCCATCATGCCTGGCCTCTTTCTGTCTTTTTGATGTAGGCATTTAGTGCTATGAACTTTCTTTTAGCACTGCTTTTGCTGTATCCCAGAAGTTTTGGTAGTTTGTGTTACCATTGTAATTCAATTCAACACAGTTTTTGATTTCCATCTTGATTTCATCATTGACCCAAAGATCATTCAGCAACAGGTTGTTTAATGTCCATGTATTTGTACAGTTTTGAGAGTTCCTTTTGGAATTGATTTCTAGTTTTGTTCTACTGTAGGCTGAGAAGATACATGGTATAATTTCGATATTTCAGTATTTTCTGAGACTTTTTTTCTGGCCTAAGATATAGCCTATCTTGGAAAATGTTCCATGTGCTGATGAAAAGAATGTATATACTATAGTTTTGGGGTGGAATATCTGTATATGTCTGTTAGGTACATTTGTTCTAGAGTCCCATTTAACTCCAGTGGTTCTTTGTTGATTTTCTGCCTCAATGATTTGTTTAGTTCTGTCAGTGGAGTGTAAAGTCCCCATAATTATTATGTTGCTGTGAATTTCATTTCTCAGGTACAGTAGTATTTGTTTTATGGATCTGGAACCTCCAGTGTTAGATGCATATATATTCAGGATTGTTATATCTTCTTGTTGAATCGATTCCTTTATCATTATATAAAGATCATTTTTTGTCTTTTTTTAACTGTTGTTGATTTAATGTCTATTTTATCTGATTAAAGAATAGCTACTCCTGCTCCATTTTGGTTTCCATTTATGTGGAACATATTTTTTTTCCACTCCTTTACCTTGAGTCTGTGTGACACTTTAAAATTAAATGAGTTTTTTGGAGACAGAAGATGTTTGGGTTGTGTTTTTAAATCCATTCCATCAATTCATGTCTTTTAAGTGGGGCATTTATACCATTTACATTCAACATCAATATTGATAAGTGAGATCCTCTTCCAGTCATCAATTGATATCACCTAGTTGCTTTGTATTCTCCTTTGTGTTATTATTTTATAAGAGCTGTGAGTTTTTACTTTTGAGTGTTTTTGCACTGGTGAGTATCAAACATTCCTTTTGGTTTTTAGAGCACTTTTGAGCATTTAGTGTAGGACAGGTCTAGTGGTGACAAATTCCATTAGTGCTTGCTTATCTGGGAAAAATGTTATTTCTTTTTCATTTATGAAACTTAGTTTTGTAGGATAGGTACTATATTCATGAATGACAGTTATTCTGTTTAAGAAGGCTAAAGATGTAAGTAAGCCCAATCCCTTTTGGCTTATACAGTATCTGCTAAGAAGTCTGCTGTGAGTCTGATGGGTTTTCATTTGTAAGTTACTTGTTGCTTTCATCTCTAGCTTACAGGATTTTCTTCTTCACTTTGACTTTGACCAGACTGATGGATCAGTGCCTTGATGATGTCCTATTTGCCATGACTATTCCAGGAGTTAGTTGAACTTCTTATATCTGGATAGCTAAATCTCTAGCAAGACCAGGGAAGTTTTTCTCCATTATTCCCTCAAAAAGGTTTCAATGCTCTTTCTGTTTCTTCTTCTCCCTCAGGGATGCCTATGATTCTTACATTTGGGCATTTTACATAATACCACATTTCTTGGAAACTTTGTTCCTTTTTCTTGATTCTTTTTTCTTTATTTTTAATTGACCAGGATAATTTGAAACTCTTGCCTTCAAGCTCTGAAATTCTTTTTTCTTCTTGGTTTATTTTGTTGTCAAAGCTTTCTACTGTATTTTGAAATTCCCTAAATGACTCTTTTATTTCCAGAAGTAGTGTTATGTTTCTTTTAAAATGCCTATCGTTTTAGTAAATTTTTATTCATCTGTTGAATTTTTTTTTGTTTCTTTGTGTTGGTTTTCAACATTCTCTTCGATTGCATTGAACTTACTTGTGACCTGTATTTTGAATTCCATATCTGACTTTTCCAAATTTTATTTTGTTAAGAGTTCATTGCTGGAGAGCTAGAGTGTTCCTTTGGGGGTGTCAAAAGAGCTTTTTTTTCCTATTGCCAGAATTATCATGCTGGTTCCTTCCCATCTGGAACCTCTTTTTTTATCTCAAAACAGATAGCTTTGTGGTTCACCTGTTATCCTCTGTTAGAAGATCTCCTACTCATTGTAGACAGGAAGAGGTATATTGCCTTTGGCTCATACAGGTAGGTACCCCCTGTAATGTGCTGGCAATTTGGGTCAGTTGTACCTCAGACTCCTGAGAGAATGTTCAGGTGCCAGCAGTGGTGGAATAGATTTGTGTAATCTCCAGTTTCCAGGCCCCTGGATGGCTTGCTTGAGTTGGGGGGACTAGACTGAGACTGGGCTGGTAAACCCTCCCTCAACCCTCCTTGAGTTCAGGTGCTGGATGTAATAATGAGCAGTGGGGTGATCTCCTGCTCCAGAAGAATGCTCAGGCAGGAGAAGGGTGGATGAACTGTGAGCCTCACATAGGAAGGAAGGGGCCCTCTTGACAAGACTAGCAGAGGCAGGCACCTGTGGGATGTACAAGCCACTCACACTTCCCTCTCTCATCAGTGACAACAGTTTCTGTCCTTAGGGGCACAAAAACACTCAGATTCTCAGTTTCCAACCTGACCTAGCTGTAGCCCACTGTGTGAAGGGCTACTAGACTGGCTTTGGGCTATGGCTGATATACTCCGGTAGGGGAGGTATGGTTGTGCCAGGGACTTGCCTCCCAGGTGGGTAGAATCCTCCTAGAAGAGGCAGGCAGCTCGGGGAGAGGATTTCTAGCTCTACCCTCCCTCAGGGGAGGAGTTAGACTTTGTCCTTGGGGCACACAAAAGCACTTAGTGTGGCTTTTTTGAGGGGAAGAAGTAAGCTCCAAGCTCTGTGGAATCCTGGCTATGATAGGTACTCTGTCAGAGTCAGAGGACCTGCTCCCAAGTGCTCTGACTTAATTATCCCCTGTGGAACCCTTGCCAGTTCTGAGTAGAAATAGCCATGGCTGTTTCAGAAGCAGTGGGTGGGGGAGGGGAGGAGTAGGAAAAGGTCCCAATAGGTGGAGTGCTTGTGCCCTGGTCCTCTTTGTCCTAAGGAGCCCTCTGTCATGCTACACTCTCCTCTCAGCTGGAAGTGGCCCACCCCAAATGCCCAAGCTCTTGGAGACCCACGGTTCCCCTGGAACTTACCAGTCCCCCCAAGGCTATTGCAGCTTGAGTGTGTGCTAGGTAACACTGGCTGTGGATCCAATGATGCAGATACCCAGGATCTGAGATTTCCAGGTCAGACCAGCTGCAAAACCACTACCTATTTGTGAAGGGAGGTAAATGACTCACACCCTCAATGCAACATCCAGGCAGGTTGAACAGAGTACTATTGAGGGTGTATATCCCCTGCAAACCTAGAACTGGCTGTCCCACAGCTCACGTGGGCTAAAAGCTTGTGCTTGGGAGCAGACGCAGCGATGTCCACAGCATTGGGTGTGAGATATCCCCATCTCCACATTCCTTCCTAGGCTCTCCAGCTTTAAACTCCAAAATGGCACTTTGGGCCTATGACCAGAGATGGTGGTGGTGATGGTGGCGGGGGGGCGGGGGGGTCATCTCTTTCAGACAAGCAGCACGGGCAAGATGCTGGGGGAGTGCTGTCTGCTTGCATCTTGGTCTCACACCAGCCTGTGGTAAGGCAGTGGGAATTGTCCTAGGTGTACATAGGAGAGTTTGGGCTTCCTCGTCCCTCCTCAGCTGGGCAGGGCTGCATCAACCTGAATTCAGCCCAAGGGTGAGATGTTGCCTGGTTTTAAACTTTTTAAAATTGCACCTTGGCCTGTGATCAGAAAGGGCAAGCCCTTTCTCAGGCACGCTGTGCTGGTGGAAAATTGTGGGGAGTGCATTTGCTTGAGGGTCAGTCTCACAGCAGCTAGCTGCAGGATGGTGGGCGCCATCCCAGATTCATGCTGGAGAGCCTGGGTTCCTTGTCCTTCCCAAGCCAGGTGGGGGCTGCTGCCATGTGAGGCCCAAAGTCAGCCTGATATCGGGGCACAACCCAGAGTCAAACTCTCAAAATCGCACCTTGGACCTGCAATCAGAGGGGCTGAGGCCCTACGAAGGCAGGCAGCATGGGTGAGAAACGGTGGAAAACGCTCCCTGCTCAGTCTTAACAGCAGTCCACAGCAAAGCAGTGGATCCCTAGGGGATGTGTGGGAGTGCCTCGGCTCCTCTATCCCTCCTCAGAGCCATGGAGTAGCTGCAGGTACTCCCACATTTCCTCAGTATCTAGGCTCTCAGAGCGGCACCCAGCTCATGCCACTCTAAGCTTCAATGCCTATGGGATTCCACATAAGTTCCCATTCTGGAACAATGTCTTGGTGCAATCTGCAAGCAGCTCCCTATGTTAGGTCTGAGACCTGCATGGATAGGGAGGTTGTCTTGTAGCCAAAATCATAAAAGCTCGTCTCAGAGAGTGGAGCCCTGGGGGCTCCTCTCTTACTGTTTCACTGCATCCAGGAGCTTCTCCCAGCTGTTAGCCGGTACCCAGCAAGCCAAGTTGTCCCATACCCTCTCCTTACCCACTTGTGATGCTTCCCATTGCTTTCTTGATGAATCCCAGTGGTTTCTCCTAGATGATCTGTTCAAAATGTGAGAATCTTGCTTACTATTCTGGTTCTTTTCCATGGAGGAGGCACATGCTACCTGTGTCTAGTTGGCCTTGTTGATCTTATCCCCTGTCAATGGTTTTACACAAACTGTTGGGATTAATAAGAAAGACTGAGACAACTGAGAACTTAACTCATACCATTAAAACTCTTTGTAGTATAGAAATATTGAATTTACTTCAGAAAAAGGAAGCATAACTAATACATGGTTTTGTCTAATTTCTGAGGAGCAGTTTGAGAAAAAAAGTAGTTAACTTCCTTTTATAAAAAGCGTGCTGATGCCTGTCTCAGAAGCAGAGTTGGAGAAAATCCATGAAAACGAGATTTATTTGGATTCCTAATTAATGCATGTAAACACAATAGGCAAATTGACGGTAATTACTGGAAACTGCCACACAGATTTAAAACCGGCACTAAAGGGTTTTACATTGTAGCTTTGTCGGCAATTTGGCCTCACCTTTTCGTTCACTCCTTATTAAGGTCTCTCTTCTCCTCTAGTTAAATTGATCCAGAAAAGAAACTGGGTCCATATCCCATTATGTGATTTCTGTCTGTGCACATTTCCCTTACTTGTTATACAATGATCCTTTTCTGTTCAAATGGCTCCTTTTCTTCAGTTGTAGCCAAATGTCTTCCCTGGCTACTCCAACTCTCATTCATTTCCTCTTCTCTAACCCCTTACACACATACACACACACAAATCTATTTCCTTTGTTCAGCAAGGTGGATGTGCTAACATTCAAGACTTACTCCTATCATGCATACTAGGATTTTGACAAAACTATAAAGGTATTTTCTGGATCTGCAAACTCATTTTGTTGCATAATATTTATATAATCATTTTGTGAGTATTGAATAACTATAAATGGCACACTGGTAACAACTACTCCTTGGGGAATTGGGCCTAATTAAGACAGATTGTGGGTTGTGTTCGTTTTCCAGGATTTTAATGTAACTGTGTCCCTTTTCCTCCTATTTAGGAATGCCTAGCTGAATTCGAGTGGAAGTGAAGTTTGTCATTATGGGGTATTCCAGTTACATATTGCTGAGAAACAAAGCTGCCAAAATGTAGTGGGTAAAAACAAACATTTTTTCACCCACAAATCTGCCATATGGGCATGCGATGGGGTGGGTCTACTCAATGTCAGTAAGGGTATTTCAGAGGGGGCGGGAAGATCCGCTTCCAAGATAGATAACTCACTTGGCTGGCATATTGATGCTGGCTGCTCTTTGGGAGCTCAGCCAGTGCTGGAGAGTGGGGGCTGCAGGTCTTGGTTCCTTTCCGTGTGAGCCTCTCTGTGGGTTGCTTGGGCTTTCTAACAGACAACTTGTTTCCAAGAGCAATGTCCCAAGAAAGCAAGGCAAAAGTACATGGTCCTTTTATTACCTTGCCTCGGAAGTCACATAGTGTCACTCTGCCCTGCTGAAAGAAGCCAGACACAAAAGGACAAATATTGAATGCTTTGACTTATATGGTGTATGTAGAACAGGCAAATTTATAGAGATAGAAAGTATAATAGTAGTTACCAGAGTAAGGGGAGGGAGAAATGGAGAGTTATTATTTAATCGGTACTGAGTTCTGTTTGGGGAGATGAAAAAGTTTTGGAAATAGATAGCGGTGATGTTTGCACAACATTGTTGAATGTAATGAATGCCACTGAATTGTACACTTGAAAGTGGTTAAAATGGTAAATTTTACGTTATGTATATTTCATTAATATAAAAAATGTAAATCAGATCATATGGCTTGTTATAAAAATCTATTAAAGGTCTCCCTGCACTCTTAGGAAAGACCTAAATTTTTTACCATGGCCCATGAGGCGGTGTGTGGCCTGGCTGCTGTGCACCTCGGCCCCTCCGCCTGCCACTCTGCCTTTGCTCAGTGGGACCACAGCCTACTTTGCCCCGGTGATGTTCTTTAAATAGGTTCACGTGGCTCTTCATGGGTGTTTGTCCTGAGGTTCCTTCATCCGGAACACTTCCCCTGCACCCCCAATTTTCCATCGCTCACTCCTTATTTCCTTCAGATCTCTGCTCAGTTGTTACCTCTACTGAGAGCCCTGTGCTGCCCATCCCGTTTAAAGTAGATGTGCCTCCCCCAACCTCACAGATGTCTGTCTCTCTGCCCAGCTTTACTTTTCTTCATAAAAATGATCACTAACTGGCATCATATTATAATATAAATGCTTTTTGTTTATTGTCTGTGGCTCCCATTAGAGTGCAAACTCTTGAGGGCAGGGGCCTTGTGTGTCTTGCTCACTGCGGTGTTCTCAGTGCCCAGAATAGTGCTCAAATGAATGGAAGAATAAAATAAAGATATGCCTTTATATTTATGTAGTACTTAAATTGGAATTCATGGTACAACATGAGTGAGCCTTGAAAACATTATGCTAAGTGAAAGAAGCCAGACACAGAAGGACAAATATTGTACCTAGAATAGGCAAATTTATAGAGCTAGAAAGCATAATGGTGGTATAATAATTTAATCAGCGCTGTAACATATATGCTCAAAACAATCCAGGAGTGTATCCTAAAGATAATCCTGGGAAGGTGGGCAGGGATATATTAGGTGTTTTGAATAGAATCACTGATGATAATAATTTAATGTTCATTATATTCCAATACATGATTATAATTACTATCACTGCTCACCTTTATTATGTGTTTACAATGTTCCAGGAACTGAGGTAAGAGCTTTGTGTGTATTGTCATATTCACTTCTAATAACAAATGTGTAAGTTATATAAAATAATTTTATTTTCAAGATGAGAAAATATAAAGTTTAAAGCAATAACTGTCCCTGTGTTACTCAACTCCTGGCACTGATCTGAACCCAGATGGCTACCCACTGCCCTGGCCGCAAAATACATGCTGAAAAATCAGGGATTCCCAAACATGGCTGTGACTCAGAATTTAAAAACGATCTTCACATTTCAAATCAAAAGCTATGTGCCAGATTAGTATAATTCCCTGGCCCCATTTTTTTTTTCTTGTTTCCTTGCCCATTGAGTGGACTTTGCCTTAACTGAGCACTGTAGATCCCAGAAGGAAGAAATCATTTAAAGCCCAGCATGGATTCTTTGAATTCAAAGTAGATGCAGTAATACAAAAAACAAAATTATGGCTTTGAATTTCAAAATGAAACCAAACCAACTAATAAACAAACTTCAAACTCTTGATTAGGAATATTGGGAACCATATTTGTGAAAAAAAGTTTATCAGATTTAACTATAAGCAACAAACTGGAAAAAAATAGACCAAGAGCCTGTTCCTTCTATCTGGAAAAAAGAGAAAAACCCTTTAGGACTGGCCACAAAAAGACTATTGCTCACATCCTTGCTGTCTTGCCTCACTCCATTCCGGAGTTTTCTCCTACTCTGGGGAATGTAAGGCATGGTAATTTGGGAAGCACCAACCATGGGGATCAGTCACAATGTGACTACGCTTGCTGAACCAGTTGATGACTGTACCTCGCTGGGGCAGAGGGAAGCAGTTATAATGTCAGAAAGCTTCTGTCTTTATCTCTGTCCTAAGTGTCACTGAAGAAATATTTTTAAGGAATGCCATGCTTTATTATGCTCTTATCTTAGAACTATAAATTCCAGGTCAATCTCCCCTCTGCCCCTTTCTTTGGGGGATGCATGTAATACCTTGGCATCGCTGTATACTGTTGATAAAAATTATTTTAGAAACAAAAGTAAGCCAAATAAGGATTTGGTTTGTAACACTTCTCAATCTGAGCATGATTCTAATTCGCATTTTATTACTGTGTGTGGTAGGCAGACTTCTAAGATGGCAGACTTCTAATCCCTCCTCTTGAGTGTGGGTTGGACCTTCTGACTTGTTTCTAAAGAACGGTATACATCAAAAGTGGTGAGGCTTCACTTCCATGATTAAGTTACCAAAGACTTTGACTTTCATCTTTGTAGGATGCTCTCTCTTGCTAGAAGACTCTTTCTCTCACCCTCTTGGCTTTCTCACTTTGATGAAGCAAGCTACCATGTGGGAGAGGCCCATGTGGCAAGAAAGCAAGGGCAGCCTCTGGCCAACAGCCAGCAAGGAACAGAAGCCCTCAGGCCACCGACCCACAAGGATTAATTCCCTGCCATCAACCACATAAATGAGCTTGGAAGTGGTGGAAGCGGATTCTTCCCCAGGTGGGCCTTGAGATAACTGCACCCCGCCAACACTTTGATTGCAGCCTGTGAGAGACCCTGAAGCAGGGGATGCAGCTAAACTGTATCTGGGATCCTGACCCACAGAAACTATGAGATTTTGTTTTAGGGAACCAAATTTTGAGGTTGATTTGTTACACAGCAATAGATAACTAACAGTGTGATAACTAAAGCAAATCTCAACTCATCTGCAGAAAATGAAATCCAACCCTACTTTGGAAAATATAATAACCACCCCCAATCAGGCGATTGATAAACAACTTAGATATTTATTTTCCTTTGCATGACACTTCTTAAAAAGAGTTCATCAGTGAAAAACTAGCATTGGATTGAAAACACAGAATATAGTGAGTTATAAGTACTGGTTTCCATTATATATTATTTCAAGCTTTGTGCACTGAGCCCCATGCTCAGAGTTTGTTGGGTGCCAAGTTTTGGAAAATGTTACCAATAAAGTTTTCTTTTTACTCTGCACCGAATGACAGAAATTTATGTTTCGCCTTAATGATACTTTTGTCACTAAGTCTATACTACAGGTGAATGGCAGTTGAACAGAAAATAATAAACGTAAGAATGAGACTGTGGATGGTTTGGGGACCAAGTTACTTGAGCTAATGGTCCATCTTATGGGCACCTATACATGCGTGTGTGTGTGTATGAAGTCCCCGTGGCAACAAGAATTTATATTTTACAAAGATTTCATTGTAACTGTTGTTGGAAATTCCCCCTAAAATCTCATGTTGGAGGAGAAGCAATAAGAAGAGCTCCCCCACCTTCATTAGAGAATTATAGTCCAGTGATATAAAAATGATGATTATCTAAAATACTAATTACTTATTTTTGCTGACAAATCTTGGGTCTCACAAATCAAAATTTGGGTTTGCCAGTTTGGTTTTACTTAGCTTCTTTTGCCATGATAAAAGGGAGCTTCCCATGTGACAAGCTGCATATGGAGGAGCAAGAAGCCTGGAAAAAGCAAGAATATTTGAGTTTTCCGCCAATGGTAGGCAATAACTTGCAGTGATTTTGCTTCGTATAGATTTTTAATAAATATGGACCCTTCATGGCTAGAAACATATATCCTGTGCTATTTGTACCAGATTCATATTGTTTAACAGTCTTACTCTATGAACTAGAAGTTTCCTAGGAGATAACTGTTATGAGTGAGTTATTAAGATAACCTCACAGGAAAAATAAAAAAGAATGATTGCTCTTCAATGATGACACTTTGTTTAATGGGGCAATATTTTTGCTTACAGAACCCAATGCCTTCTGGTTGAGGGTAATGACTCTACACAGGCAGAGATGTAGCCTGACATCACTTATTTTCAGGGTATGAGGGGTGGGAAATTTCTCTCCATCATCAGATGTAACTGACAGTGGGAAGAAAGCTGCTATATTGGGATGGCTTACTGCTTGTTATTTTTGTTTTCATGGAACTAATATGCAAAGCTAAATATATATCAATATGAAACTTAGGCTAAGGGTACAAAAATTTGGTACAAAAATATACATATGAAGAGGATTAATGCATTTTTGTATTACTTATTTTTTTCTTTTCTTTTTTTGTAAGAGACAGAGTCTTACTCTGTTACCTAGGTTGGAGTGCAATGGCACAATTATAGCTCATCGTAACCTTGAACTCCTGGGCTCAAGTGATCCTCCTGCCTCAGTCTCCCAAGTAGCTGGGACTATATGCGTGTGCCATCATGCCTGGCTAACTTTTTAATTTTTCTGTTGAGATGTGGTCTCACTATGTTGTCCAGGCTGGTCTCAAACTCCTGACCTCAAGTGATCCTCCAGCCTCAGCCTCCCAAAGCCCTGGGATTACAGGCTGAGCTACTGCACTTAGCCTGCATTACTTATGATTAAAAAGGCTTTTTTTAGCCCTCACAAGAAACAGTAATATTTATCTTTATAGTTATATAATTTATTGGATTTGTTAATAACTGCTCATTTTAGGAAATTTGGAGAATACAAAACATGTTATAGATATGAAAACAAAAATGACCTATAACCCCATTGCTCAGAGATAACTACTGTGTTATTTTCTGGCGTTAATCTCTGTGTGTGTCCAGCTTTGCCACCCACTGTCTAATTTTAGGCAAGTTACTGAATCTCCCTGTGCCTTGTTTTCTTGATCTATAAAATAGTGACAATAATAGCAAATGGGATTGTTGTAAAGATTAAATAAATTTATACACATATATATCTGACTAATAGTAAAAGCTATTATTCTTATATACCATATAGTTTGATTCAAATTGAGATTACATTATACATATGGTTTTCTAAACCTTAGCAATGCCTTAGAAAAATTATTTCTAGTTCATGAAATAGTATTGAACAATAAAATTTTAAACAGCTAGTTAGTATTTTGTCATATGAATGCATCACAATTTATTTGACAAATTCTCTTTTGTCAGATGTGTAGTTTTTCTCGTTATAAATAATGCCACAATCAGCCTCCTCTCATCTCCATTTTTACCACAAATATGACTCTTCCTTTAAAATAAAGACAGAGGATAAATTCTTAAATCAAATGGCATTTACAGTTTAAAGACCTTTATTTTGTAAATGTTGCCAACTTGCTCACGAATTTATATTTCCCAGAGGAAATCTGTTAGAGTACTTTTTCCCTTGAATGTAAACAATTCAGAAAATTCACTTATGCTTCTTACATATCAAAAAACCAAAACCAAAACTACACCAAAACCAAAATTCTGTAACAATTTTA
Organism: Indri indri; assembly: GCA_004363605.1. NCBI lineage: Eukaryota > Metazoa > Chordata > Mammalia > Primates > Indriidae > Indri > Indri indri. The sequence goes on along the minus strand of RJWJ010003064.1, from coordinate 51,575 downwards.
TACGTATAAAAATATTTTAATTTCCTTTTTTTATTTCTAGTGAAGCTGATTTTTATTTGTTTATTGATCATTTCTATTCCTTTTTTTTTGGTCTGGGTGGTCATCTTTGAAATCTCTATTTAGTTATCTTTAAATATAGATTTCAAGAGACTGGTAAGTAAGAAGAGTAAAAGGAAGTGTTCCCTTTTTATGTCTTTGATTAAGGGACATATAGCCAATGTCACAGCAACCTGCTACTCAGTTAAAACACAGGTAAATTAAGTTTCAGAAGTTTTCAACTTAACTAAAATCTGACAGAGGGATTGAATCAGTTAATATCTGAGCTGATTTTGTTTAAAAAAACAAACCGTAAGTAGAAGCTTTACTTGAATTGCTTCCACACGAGGGCTCTCAATGCTGCTAAACTTCATTTCTAAAACTTTTCTTTTTAGAGTAGATGTGAACGTAAATATTTCTTTAACAGTGAATTCCATTTTCATAATTAACTACCTTGGTCTTTAGGAACGTTCCACTATTCCATGTGAAATATAATGTAAAGCAAAATGTCACAGATGATGTGATTGACTACATAGAAAATCTATGACTACATACAGATTATAGGCAAACTATCAGAACTTAGAAATGAGATCAGCAAGTTTGCTGAATACAAAAATATTCTTCCTTGATTTAGCCCTTTAAAAATATATTAATAAAAACTATTCTAACCAATGGGTCATATGAAACAGGCCAGGGCCAGATTTAGCACATGGGTTATAGTTTGTCTCTGCTCTATATTGCATATAAAACATAAGTATATGGAAACATGGATGGGAAGGCTGTATAACTTCGCAGTGGTGGCTGCTTCTCGCAAGGGAGGGATAAAATCAGATTGAGAAACCATGGTAGAATGTTAATATTTTCTGGCTTTGGGAAATGAGTGCATGTATATCTTCCATACTGTCCTCTTCATTTTTCTGTATTTTTAATACATTTCATAATTAAACATAATTTGCAAAGAGTATAATGAAACCCAAGGGCATACAAAATTTACAGATTAGGACTAGTAAACTACAGATATGATCTAGCTGAAATAAGCAGCAGAGAATTGTTTTTCTATTAATTTTTAGTATTGCTTATACAAATATCTATATTTAGAATCAAAGCCATATGTTTCATTTGTAATAGTAGTATGTAGCTGTGTTCCGTAATATTTAGAGATAAAGGAAAAGCAATTTAAGAAAACAAAACATGAAGTAGGCGATTATACCTTGTATAATTATACCTTGTATAATGCTTAAGTCAGGGCCTTTGGTGTGCCTGTCACCATAATAGTGTTCATTGTACCCAACAGGTAAGTTTTTATCCTGCACCTCACACCCTTCCTTCTTCTTGGTTTCTAATGTCCTTTTTACCTCTTTGTGTCCATGTGTACCCATTGTTTAGCTCCCACGTATTGGTGAGAACATGTGGTGTTTGGTTTTCCATTCCTGAGATACTTCACTTAGGATAATGGTCTCCAGTTCCATCCAAGTTGCTGCAAAAGATATTATTTCATTCCTTTTTGTGGCTGAGGTTTAGAGATAAAAGAGAAAGTTATTTGAGGCAGATATTGCTTTTGTGGTGAAAAAAGATGAGGAAGGTGTACTAAAGAGGAACTAATCTTTTAAGATGATGGTTTTAAGTTTTGAGGCATGAGCTCCAAAAACGATGCCCATATCATGAATTTGTGGAATAAGAAATTTGTTCCAATTCTTAATTCCTTATGTGGAAGCATCAGTGGTTGAGTTACAGAGTAACATTCACGATGGATTTTGCCTAATTGGTAGTAGCTGTCTTCATTTAAAATACCTTGGGACACAGTTGTTGCTGTTATTGGTTCGGTAGTAATAAAATTCAGCTTGCAAAGAGTAGCGCTCTATAGAAATGCCAAGGAGATAGTCACAGCCTCTTTTTAAACGGATGAAATTCTTAGGTTTCTGTTAAGTCTTTGTTGAAGGTCACAAGGCACACTTTCCTGTGTGCAATGTAATGTAGTTTAACATTACAAATGAGTAGTCTTCTTTTATTAGGTTATTTAGCATGAAATACCCAATTTCCTTAAATTTGACAGTTGATACCTCTCACATTTCACTTTGACACTGCTGGGTTTATTTTTATTGTGAAGATACATCCTCATTCTTTCAAATGCATGGTTTGGCTTGTGATTATCTTTCAAAGTTTTTTTTAGAGCAATTTTCATGAAACCATGGCTAAGTCAAAAATTTGTGTTCTTTCAAACATGAGTTCTGTCATGGAACCAAGCGGCCCAGATAGCTTGAAATATCAATGAAGTGTTTGGCAAGGATGTGGCTAATGAACACACAGTAGGTCTATGACTTGAGAAGTTCCTTTCTGGTGAGTTTAATCTTGAAAATGAGCCACGTGGGCAACCTGAGACCAAGGCGGATAATGATGAGCTGAAAGCTGTAGTGAAAGTGAATCCATCTCAACCTACGCATGAATTAGCGACAAAGTTTGACATTGCTATTCCAACAATATTGGGCCATTTGAAACAAATTGGCAAGTTAAAGAAGCCGGATAGATGGGTTCCACATGAATTAAATGAGCATCAGAAGAGAAATCATCTCGAAGCTTGCCTTTCTTTGTTGTCGCGACATAAAGGTGAATCTTTTCTACACCGTATTGTTACATGTGATGAAAAATGGATTCTTTTCAACAATCGCAAACATTCAACACAATGGTTGGATAAAGATGAAGTGCTGAAACACAGTCCAAAACCAAATATTTATCCAAAAAAGCCACTGGTGTCTGTTTGGTGGTTCAGTGCTGGCATTATCTACTACAGCTTCATGAAACCTGGTCAATCGATTATAGCGGATGTCTACTGCCACCAGTTGGATGAAATGATGATGATACTTGAAGCTGCTGAGATTGGTCTTATTTGAGATATAATAAACTAAAGTTTTGATTTGAAATTGGACACTCCATATTTAATGACCTAATAATTTTAGCTTAACTAACATTTTATTGCATTTTCTGTCATAGAAGTAATTTTAAATATGATCTAAAAAATACGACCAAACCAAAAATAGAGATATTAAACAAAGGATAGTATATGTTCAAGGAGGTCAAAAGATCTTTAAAACCATTAATTAAAATGTGTAGCTCTGTAGAGAAGTAAATAAATATTATTTTTCTTCTGGAGCAGTAATCTTGACCAAGAAGAGCATTGTGTCGTTTTGAACCTTGGCTCAAAGTCAAATGGTTAGTTGTTACCTAAGATGCACAGAAAAAGCAGGATTCTCCTTCAGGTTCTCTTGCTAGGCTACTGCACAATGACAATTCTAAGTAATAATTAAGGAAATGAATAAACAATAACCAAACAAGCAAAAACAAACAAAGAAACAAAAAGACAAATGGATTCTAGGACTTTGACATTAATCCTTGGAATAAAGCACTTACTTAATTGTGAGGGTATTCATCTAGTTTAACCACTATTGTCTTATTGCTTCTAGCTTTGATTTCCATGAGTGTAGTTTGACGATGATGGTTATTGCTAAGTATCTTATAGGCATTCTCAGTTTATGACATATAAAACATCTTTAGCTTTGGGGAAAAAACTTACTCTAGAAATATGAAGTTCATTTTGCATGATGAAGTGGGTAATACATCTACCAATGTAAATGAATTGCTCATTAAGAGTGTGCTCATAGGAGTGTGTATGGTTATGTTTACAGTAAAGTGAAAACCATTCTTAATAAGAAAGTTTAGCAATTTACATAAACACTTGAAAAATATGGTCTTTTAGAGCATTTTAAAATGCAGATCATTATATTTCAGAATGAAAGGGTAATTATTTTAGGTTGTGTGATATACAGTCAATAATCATTCAGCAATATTGCAACTCAGTGAGATATGTAATTAATCTGTTGAAAAATTATAGAGTTTGTTATATAGAAAAAAGGAAATATTAATAAACCATTTTTGGTTGGCAATGGGAGATTTCCCAAGGCATTGACAAATGGTGATCACTTACTGAAGTTCATTAACCAGATTATTAATAAATAAATATTAAATCAGTAGATTTTTGTTTAGGGGCTTCATTCAGGATTTGTTTTCTTAAAAAGTGTTACTACTGCTCCACTGAATTTAAAAACTAACCGTAAAATCCAAAGAGTACATCCAAGAAAAGCATCCATGTTTGAGTACAATTTAACAAATTTCCCTAGGTAATCAATTTCATGGAATATTACTGGGCTGGCATATTTCTTCTTCTAGTACTTGTGAGAATATTGGACAGACAGGACACATACACTTAGTGAATGTTTATAATAATAAGTTTAATTAAGATAAAGCAACATTAATTCAGTGGTTTGGCTATGAAGTTGGCAACATCTCTTCCTCTGTGCTGCCAAAATCATAATCTCATGAGTGTTTCTGTCAGCTATTTTAGAAGAGCTTAATGTGGGGAGTTTTCCTTTCAGGCTTTCTTGAGGAAGGTGTGCTTTCCTCTTTTTCAGGCAGTTTTCCTGTTTACTCAACACAATTACTTCTAAACCTCTTGAGACTGGTAAAGTCCCACAGTCACCATCTCAACCTCATGCCTGTGTTACGGATCTAAACCTAGACTCATGTGGCAATAAACCTTTCATAACTTTATCACAGGAGGGGCACTTCTTACTCTTGACCTGAAATCTTCAATTGTTTTATTGTATATATCTAAATTGTACAATATGATGGTTTAGTGTACATATACATAGTGAAATGGTTACTATAGTCAATTTAATTATTGTATCTATCATCTCATATAGTCACCCCTACTTTTTTATGGCAAGAGCACGTAAAATCTCTTTTTACCACCCTGAACATGGCTAATCTCATCTGAAGTCTTTTTTTTTAATTTACTTTTTTTCTTCCAAAATCTTAAGATTAAGGGGTACAAATGTTTTTGTCACATGGATACCTTGTATAATGCTTAATTCAGGGCCTTTGGTGTGCCTGTCACCATAATAGTGTTCATTGTACCCAACAGGTAAGTTTTTATCCTGCACCTCACACCCTTCCTTCTTCTTGGTTTCTAATGTCCTTTTTATCTCTTTGTGCCCATGTGTACCCATTGTTTAGCTCCCACGTATTGGTGAGAACATGTGGTGTTTGGTTTTCCATTCCTGAGATACTTCACTTAGGATAATGGTCTCCAGTTCCATCCATGTTGCTGCAAAAGATATTATTTCATTCCTTTTTGTGGCTGAGTAGTACCCCATGGTGTGTGTGTGTTTATGTGTATGTGTATATATATATATATATATATACACACACACACACACACACACACACACACACACACACACATACACACACATCCACACACACCGCATTTTCATTATCCAATTGTGAATTGATGGGCACTTAGATTGATTTCACATCTTTGGAATCGTGAATTATGTTGCAATAAACATTCGAATGCAGGTGTCTTTTTTATAAAATGACTTCTTGTCCTTGGGGTAGATACCCAGCAGTGGGATTGCTGGATCGAATGGTAAGTCTACATTTATTTCTTTGAGGAATCTCCATCTGTTTTCCATAGAAGTTGCACTAATTTGCAGTCCCATCAACAATGTAAAAGTGTTCCTTTCTCTCTGCATCCATGCCAGTAGCTATTGTTTTTTGATTTTTGAATGGCCATTCTGACAGAGGTAAGGTGGTATCTCATTGTAGTTTTAATTTGCATTTCCTGAATGATTAGTGATGGTGAGCATTTTTCCATATGTTTTTTGGACATTTGTCAATCTTCTTTTGAAAAACTTCTCTTCGTGTCTTTTGCCTACTTTTTGATGGGATTCTTTGGATTTTTTCTTTCTGATTTGCTCGAATTCTTTGTAGATTCTGGATATTAGTCCTTTGTCTGATGTATAGTTTGTGAAATTTTTCTCCCATTCTGTACGCTGTCTATTCACTCTGTTGATTATTTCCTTTGCTTCACAGAAGCTTTTTAATTTAATTAAGTCCTATTTGTTTATTTTTGTAGTTGCTCTATTTGCCTTTGGGGTTTTAATCATAAATTCTTTGCCTAAGCCAATGTCTAGAAGAGTTTTTCTTCTAAAATTTTTAGGGTTTATGCCTTATATGTATGTCTTTTACCCATCTTGAATTAAATTTTTTTTTTCCTTTTTTGTTTTTGAGATGGAGTCTCACTCTGTCACCCGGGCTAGAGTGCCGTGGCGTCAGCCTAGCTCACAGCAACCTCAAACTCCTGGGCTCGAGCGATCCTCCTGCCTCGGCCTTCTGAATAGCTGGGACTACAGGCACACACCTGGCACGCCTGGCTAATTTTTCTATTTTTAGTAGAGACAGGGTCTCACTCTTGCTCATGCTGGTCTCGAACTCCTGATCTCAAGCAATCCTTCTGCCTCCGCCTCCCAGAGTGCTAAGATAACAAGGCGTGAGCCACCGTGCCCAGCTTGAATTAATTTTTACATGTGGCAAGAGATAGGGATCCTGTTTCATTCTCTTGCACGTGGCTTGATTTCCTCTTATGTTTTCTCCTAGAGTTTTATAGTTTTGCGGTTTGCATTTAGATATGTGATCCATTTTAATTTGACTTTTTTGTAAAAGGTTTAAAGTTTGTGTCTAGATTCCTTTTTCTTTTTCTTTTTTTTTTTTTTTTGGTATGTGGATGTCCAATTGTTTCAGCACCATTTGTTGAAAAGACAACCCTTTCTTCACTGAATTGCCTTTGATCCCTTGTCAAAGATCAGTTGACTGTAAGTGTGTGGGTCTATTTCCAGACTTTTTATTGTTTTCCAGTGATCTATGTGCCTATTCTTTCACCATACCACACTGTTTTGACTACTGTAGCCTAGGAAGTCTTGAAGTCAGGTAATGACAGTCCTGAAACTTTGTCTTCTTTAGTAGCATGTTGGCCATTTGGGATATTTTGTCTTTCCACATAAACTTTGAAGTCAGTTTGCCAATATCCACAGATGGCTACCTAGGATATTGTTTGCTTTGAATTTATAGGTCAAATTGGGGAAAAAATGACATCTTGAAAATATTAAGTTTTCCAATAAATGAATATGGAACAGCTCATCATTTAATTTGATGTCTTTGATTTTCTTCATCAGAGTTAGGTAGTTTTCCACATGAAAATCCTATATATTTTGTTAGATTTATTCTGATTTATTCATTTTTTTAATGCTACTGTAAATGGTATTGTATTTTCAATTTCGAATTCCAATTGTTCATTTCTGGCATAGAGGAAAGCAATTGATTTTTGTATGTGAACTTTCTATCCTGTAACCTTGCTGTGACTGCCAATTAATTCCAAGAGTTTTCTTGCCAATTCTTTGGGATTTTCTACAAAGACAATTATGTAATCTCAAAAAAGGGCAGTTTTATTTCTTCCTTCCTAATTTGTGTACATTTTATTTCCTGTTCTTATCTTATCACACTAGCTAGGACTTTGAGTACAATATTGAATAGGAGTAAGGAGAGGAGGAATCCTTGGTTTTTTACCAATCTTAAGGAGACAGCATCTAATTTCTTACTAAAAGTATAATGTTAACTATAGGTTTTTTTGTAGATGTTATTTATCAAGTTGAATAAATTCTTCTCATTTTTAATTTGTTGAGAGTTTTTACTGTGAATGCATGTTAGATTTTGTCAAATGCATTTTCTGCATCACTTGATACGATTATATACTCTTTTCTTCTTTAGCCTGTTGATGGGATGTGGTATATTACATCGATTGATTTTTGAATGCTGATCCAGTCATGCCTACCTGGGACGAATCTCACTTGGTCATAGCGTATATTTCTTTTTGTGTATTGTTGGATTTGATTTGCTAATACTTTGTTGAAGACTTTTGTATCAATGTTCATGTGAGATATTGGTCTTCGGTTTTCTTTTCTTCTAGTGATTTTGTCTGATTTTGGTATTAGAATAAAACTGGCCTTACAGAATGAGTTAGGAAGTATTTCTTCTTCTTCTATTTTCTGGAAGAGACTGTGGAGGACTGACATTTCCTTAAATGTTTGTGATTTATTCCTTAAATCAGTGAAACCATCTGGGCATGATACTTTCTCCTTTTCTGTCTTCTTTGTTTTTGTTTGAGCATTGTACATGATTCTATTTTATCTTCTCTCTTACCACATCAATTATATTTCTATTTTTTTAATTTCAGAATATTATGGGGGTACAAACGCTTTGGTTACATAAATTACCTTTGCACTGCCCGAGTCAGAGCTACAAGTGTGCCCTTCTCCCAGACAGTGCTCACTGTTGTATTTCTTTTAAAAATATTTTTAGTGTTTTCTTTTTTAGTTTTTAGTAGTAATTTTTAGGTGGTTGCTCTTGAGATACATTTATAATGAATCTAAGTCCACTTTCAGATAAAACTATATCAGTTCACAGTTAATAAGGTACTTTACAACAGAATATTTCCATTTTTCCCTTCCTATCCCTTATAGCATTGCTGTTCTTCATTTTACTTATGCTTATGCTGTCATCACTAATATCTTGATATTAGCATTAATTTGAACAATTATATGTTGGATCATTTAATAAGAAGATAAAAAAAACCTAAAAGATTTTTATCTCCTCTGATGCTCTTCTTTTCTTAATGTAAATCTAAGTTGCTGACCTATATTATTTTCCTTTTATCCGAATAACTACTTTTAACATTTCTTATAGTCAGTTTTTTGTTTGTCCAAGAACAGCTTTATTTCTCCCTCACTTCTGAGATGTAAAACCAATGGATATAGAATTCTAGACTGGTGGTTATTATCTTTTAACACTTTAAATATTTCATTCCACTCTGCTCCTGTTTGCATGTTTTATGACTAGAAGACCCATGTAATTCATGTCTTTATTTCTCTACAGTTGTAAGTTATTTTCTCCCCCTAGCCCTCGCCCTGCCTCCTAGTTTCTTTCAATATTTTTCTCTTTATCTCTAGTTTTCTGCACTTTGAATGTAATATATTATTATACAGGTTTTTATTTGTATGTTTGTTTTATTCTGCTTGGTATTCTCTGAGCTTCCTGGATCTGTGGTTTGGTGTTTGCCATTAACTTTGGAAAATTCTCAGCCATTAGCACCTCAAGAATTTCTTGTGCATTTTTTCTCTTTTCCTTTTTGTATTCCAATTAAACATATGTTATACCTCTTGAAATTGTCCTATAATTCTTAGATATTCTATTCTGGAGTTTGTTTGTTCTTTTTTGTCTTTGCATTTCAGTTGTCGATGTTTCTATTGGTATATCTTCAAGCTCACTGTTTCTTTCCCTTCCTGTATTCAATCTACTGATAAGCCCATCAAAGGCATTCTTCATTTGTGTTATAGAGTATTTGATTTTCAGGATTTATTTTATTTTGATTATTTCTTAGAGTTAGTAACTCTGCTTGTATTACCTATATGTTCTTGTATGTTGTCTACTTTTTCTAGCAGAGCTCTTAACAAGTTAATCATAGTGATTTTTCAATTCCTTATCTGATAATTCCCAAATCTGTGTAATATCTGAGTCTGGTTCTGATGCTTTTTTTGACTCCGCTGACTTTATTTTTTTCTTTCCTTTAGCGTGCCTTATAGTTTTTATGGAAAGCCAAATATGGTATATTGGGTAATAGAAACTGAGGCACATGGCTTTTTCTGTGAAGTTTTATGTCAGTCTGGCTGGGAATTGGACTATGTTTAAAGATTGCTATAGCTATGTAGCTGCCAGAGGCCTCCATTTCCTTTAGTGTTCTTGTTTTTGTTCTCCGCTTTGCTCTATGTTTTCCTAAGAATTTTCTCTTAAGTAGAATTTGTTTCTTGTAGCTCCTTCAGTTGTAGTTCACTGTCATTATGCTGGAACCCTGTTGTGGCAGAAAGATACGAGAAGAAAGGTTCTATCAAGCTATGAGTAAATCTCAGTATCTCAGTGGGCCTATGTCCCAGGACTGTGACCTTCACAAGTGTTTCTTAGCCCTTTTTTCTCACCTTTGGTGAGACAGGAAGGCTGGGCGTGGGGCTGGGGTTGGATAATTGTCCTTCCCCCTGACTGAGTAAGGCTCTTTTAAAGTCTTTTTCCTTTGTGAGTAGCACTTAAGTATGGAGAAAGCTCTGGATATATTTCAAAATGGTTACTTTTCTTCTCTTCCTGCCAGAACACAAGGAGATTTTTCTTGGATCTTCACTGTGAGAACATGATGGGGGTCCTGGAAGTAAAATTAATGAAAATGCAGGGATCCCCTCCTAAGACTGAGCTCCTAGGAGTCCTCATTCTCAAGGTAGTCGACACTCAGCCTACAGCAATTCACCAAAACTATGATTTAATTATATCTACCAACTATGGGTCCGGCAGCTTCTGCTCCAGCAACATGATCTCATCTGTGACTCTGTCTCTGCAGATTCTGAGGTGGTGGTTTGCCCTATGACCTCAATTCTCTGACGAATTTTTTAAAAAGTCATTTATTTTCAGTTTATCTAAAATTTTTCTTGTAAGGATAAGACCGACTACCTCCAGTCAAGTTCTTTACAAGTCAGAGCTGGACCTGGAAATTGAACCTCTTTTTTTGATAAATAAAATAAATGAAAACTTTTTATTTTTTTCCACATTATGACTAATATAAAATTTTCAGAGTGTCTTAGTCAAGAAAATTTTAAAATAAATAAAACTGGGCATATTTAAAATTAAAGTAGCTAAATCTTAGTTATCTTAAGAATGATTTTACTTATACATTCTCTGTAGCCATGCCTTCTCATATTTACTTTTAGATGTCTCTAATTTGAAACAATCCTGCTTACTCAAACAAGACTTCCTAAAGTGGTTGAGAATAGGGAAAAAAAGAAAAAAAGGAAAATTTCCAGCCTGTCTTTTTCCTCTATTAGAATCACTCTTGGGTAAGATGTGAGGAATGAGGTTGAAGCTAATAGATAAAATGACATGCTGGTATCATGGAAATGAATTATGTATACTATCCCAGGCATCCATTATTATGCTTAATTAGTAGGCTAAATAGAAAAGAGGAGTGGAAAGAGTTTGGTGTATGTTATTAATAAAAAGCCCTTACAAAGTGTGAGATTCATGTTCTTCACCTTGTGAAAAATTTCACTTCATTCAGTGGCTAGCAGAGTTTCTAAAGCCTTTATGTCCTATTCATCACCAGAGAAGGATTATCCTATTCAAGATTTGACAGTCTCCTGAAGACCCACTTCTGTGACAATTTGCTCCATGAAAGAGGGGTTATACAGTAGTAACTGGGATGGTATCCGCCAGTTTCTATGAGTTATATCATGAGATTAAAAAAAAAAATTCGGCAGATTGCCAGGTGATATCCTTGGGGTTTACTTTCTTTTTAAAGAGTATAGTATAGGGTAATTTGCAATGCAAATAAGATGCTTCCACAAGCATTAATGCTTAGTTGTCAAAATATAGCTCTATGACTTATATTGACAAGAAAGTATCATTAAGAACAACTATTTTTTCTAAAAATCTTTATATGTTAGCTATCTATTGTTGCATTTAGAAACGATCCAAAACATAGTGGCTTAAAATGATGATAATCTTTTATTATCTTTCATGGTGTCTATAAGTCAGGGATATTTTCAGGAAGGGCTCAGCCAGGCATTTTCTCTTTTCTTCAAGTCTTTTGTGTAGTTGCAGTCATATGTCAGCAGGTGCTACAGTCATCTCAAAGCTTGCCTGGGGCTAAAAGATCTTGTGTAAGGTGGCTCACTCATATGGCTGGCAATTTGATGCTGGCTATTGGTCAGGGACCTCAGCTCCCCCGATCTGGTTCTTGCCATCGGGTAGCTTGAGCATCCTTATGGCATAGTGGCTGATTTTTCCTTGAGTAAACAACCCAAGAACCCAGCCCTGGTGGAAGCTGTAGTGTCCTTTATAACCTAACCTTGAAATTCACACTGCCACTCCCCACTACATTCTATTGGTCAGCAGTTCCAGACCTGAGTCAACATCAGGGAGTTCTAAGCAAGAGCATTATAAATAGCAGGAGGCATGGGTCATTAAGGCCATCTTAGAAGCTGTCTATCACTTGAACATTCATTTATACTTTTAAGGGTGTGCAGTAATATATATTATTTTTTAAATGTGTATTTTTAAAAGTTACTTTTTTTCCCACAATAGTTCCTTAGAAGTAAGTTCATCTCTATTATTCATTTTTTCTACATTTAAAATTATTTATTCTTTATATAGTTGCAATAGCCTAATGGGTTAAATTTTATTCTTGCTTTTCTCTCTTCAATATTATTCTTAAAAATTTAAGTAGAAGAATATTTCTCTGTAATGGCAATTTGAAAAGCTGGTCAAAGTCATCTACTAAAATCCAGTTCTGTGAATGTAAGAAGACATGCTATAGCTGTGTTTCCAAGGGGTATTCTGTGTGCAGTGTTTCAAGGTTAGATATAGTTGTGATATTCTGGATTTAACAAAGTTAAACATGCTTGGTTTTATTTTTTAGCTGCATGCTTTTACAGAATTGGCTTTTTATATGCTGTATTCACTGCAGATCTCCAAGAGGGGGAGAGAATATGCAGCATTTACCAGTTATTGGATCGTAGAACACTCTGCCCTCAGGACATTTTGTATTGGTGTTTCATGAAACATTGTAGGAAGTGCTAAATAACTGATTTTACCCACATTTTCTCTCTGTCCAAACTTTAGTATTTTCAGTGTGTTTAAGTCTAAACATGCAATGCGACTGCTTGCAATTTATTTCTTTAATTTATTTAATTTAATCTATTGCTACAGCTAATATGTTCTTTTAAATGCAAATTGGATCATACTATCCAGCTGCGTACAACCTTCAAGTAATCTTTCAGTTTTTCTTAGGATAAAGACCAATCTCCTTCATATGACCTTGCACTATAAAACCTGCCATGAGGAAATGAATAAAATACAAAACACTTTGACCACTTCCATTTAATATGCTCTTCTTGCACCTTGTTTTGAATAACCACAAACTTTCCATTTATAGCTGAATCAGAATAATCTTAGAGGTACCAAGTTCTTAGAGTTGATCTGTGGCTGTGCATGTGGCATTGAGCCAGTCATTGCAAATCTCTTTGTTACACAGCCTGATGTAAGTGCAAAAAGCATTTTCACCAGAGGAAGTTCTTACAGCTCTGTGAGATTTTGAACTGGGAGATCACTATTGTGAATGGTGTCAGTATATATATTTATAAAAAACCTATTGATTCTAGCATTCTGCATATATGACTCACAAAAGATTTATCTGTTATACTATTCAAATTGTCATGTATAGTTAATAAAGAACTAGTTTATATGGGATGATATATTTTACTTGTTACCTGAAAGCAATTTGGAAACATTATGCTGATTTTGGAAAAACAAATTGTTTTTCTTAAAAATGGAAAAGTAAAACTTATGTTATTGTTTGCCATGTATGTATGCTGTTTTGTTGATTTTTATATCCAAAGGCGACCTCTCTATTTTCTTGTGTTGATGCAAAGCAAATTACGATTAATTTCCGCTACCTTTTCTCCTCACTAAACTCTAGTTATTATTCCATTCTTGTGACATACCAACCAGATTTGCCTATTTCATACCAATTCACCTCTCTTCTATATTGTCTCCCTATATTACAGAAGCTGACCAGCTACAAATTACACGTTGAGAGACTCCCTTGCAGATGGGGGTCTACGTGTCTTTAGATTCCTCCAAGCGGATATACCCACAGAAAATCTGGGCAGAAGTGAGCAACAAGAGGGGTGTGGCACCACAAGGGGAGGGGGCGCTCTTCTGGTATGTTTGAGAAAAGCAACAAGGCTCATGTGCAGGAGCAGAACGAATGAGGGGAGTGTCTCAGGGAGAGAATTGGCAACTACATTCTGCAGGTCCTTGTAAGTGGAAAACCATTGGAAGATTTTGAGCAGAGAGACATCATCTGGCTCAAACTTTAAAGGGATTGCTTTGGCTGATATATTGAAAAGAGAGCGTAATATAGTAAGGTTGAAAACAGAAAGCCTGGTTAGGATGTCATCACAATAATCTAAAGAGAGGTAATGGTGACTCCAGCTGGGTGTTAGCAGTGAAGATTGTGAGGGTGGTCAGAGCCTGTATATATTTTAAAGACAAGGCCAAGAGGTTTCCTGGATTAAGTGTTGCAGATGAGGGATGATTCTTCCACTGGAGGAGTAGATTTGCCAAGTGTATCAAAGAGGATGAGTGCTCACTCATGTCAAATGCTGCCCATGGACCTAAAAGGATGAGGACTGAGACATAAAAATGGGCAATGTAAATGTCACAGGTGACTTAGATAAGAGTAGGTTTGAGGCCAGGCGCAGTGGCTCATGGCTATAATCTTAGCACTTTGAGAGGCCAAGGGAGGAGACTTGCTTGAGGCCAGGAGTTCAAGACCAGCCTGGACAACATGATGAAAGCCCATCTCTACAAAAAATAGGAAAATTAGCTAGTCATGACAATCTGTGCCTGTAATCCCAGCTACTCAGGATGCTGAGATAGGAGGATTGCTTGAACCCAGGAGTTTGAGGTCACAGTGAGTTGTGATGACACCACTGCACTCTAGCCAAGGCAACAGAGCAAGACCGTGTGTCAAAAAAAGAAAGAAAGAATAGGTTTGATGAAGTTGAGTACAAAAGGACACATTGGAGTGGGTCTAAGAGAGGATGAGAGGAGGGCAATTGGATACAGTGAGTGAAGACAATGCTTTCAAGGCATTTTGCTCAAAGAAAGTGTGGTATTGTGATTTATAATAAGAAATATATATTTTGGTCTTCACCTTTGGTTTCTGGCGCAGAGCTCCTAATCTCTTGGAGTTTCCTGGGTGACAGAAGTGTCTTTTTTTCTAACAAGGTGACTTTTGGTGGGTTTCTAGATGGGGGCTGATCCTCAGAAAGACTAGGCCATAATTAGAAGCTTGGAACTTTCAGCCACAACCCCCTCCTCCAGGAAGGGGAGAGGAACTGGAGACTGAGATAATAATCAATCATGCCTATGTGATGAAGCCTCTATAAAAATTCCTAAACTATGGGGTTTAGAGAGCTTCCAGATTATTAAATAAATGGTTGTCCCTGGGAGGGTGGTGCACTCTGAAATAGCATGGAAGCTTTGCATCCCTTCCCTTGTATCTTGTCCTTCCCTTGCAACTTTTCCATCTGGCCAATCCTGAGTTACATCCTTTGTACTGAACTGCTAATCTGATACGTAAACTGCTTTTGTAAGTTCTACGAGCCACTCTAGCACATGACTGAACCTGAGAAGGGGTATGTGGGAACCTGTGATTTGTAGCCAAGTTGGATAGAGATTGTATTTAATCTTGGGGGACCTACTGCATGTGATCGGTGTCTGACGTGGAGGGCAGTCTTATAAGATTGAACGCTTAACCTGTAAGATCTGATGCTATCTCCATATAGATAGTGTCAGAATTGAGTTAAATTGTAGGACACACAGTTGTTTTACCATGCATTTGTATGCTAACAGACTAGCAGACAATATGTGTGTTGATATAGGAGAGAAAGAAGGAATTGCTAGCATGACATCCTAGGGTAGGAAAGAAGGGATGGAATCCAGTGGTCACCTGCATGGCCCAGTTTAGATGGGTACAGGGATAGATCATCTCTAGCAAAAAACAAGAAGGAAGACCATGTGGGTGTAGATGTTGGTAGAAGTCTGGAAGTTCTATTCTAATCGCTTCAATTTTATTAATGAAATAGGATTCAAGACCAGCAACCAAAAAGTGACTTTGGGATGATTAATGAATCAATTAATGAAGAATAAGGCAGGTAGTGATATTATAACTCTCTAAAGGTTAACTCAGACCAAATCAGGTCTCTAGCTAGTGCCTGGGCATGACTGGATTGAGAATAGGGAGAGGTGGGTAGAAAGAATAGAGTCCACATTACATTTTGTTAGGAAGATGCTAGTAAGAACTAGGTCAGGGATTAAGACCCCATTTAAGAGAACTGGGACTCAGAGTAGGCACTGATTACTGCAGTGAATACAATTAGGAAAACACTGAGAAAATCAAGGCAAAGCCATGAGGAAGAATTGAATAAAAAGGGAAGATTCAGTTTGGTGTGTATGGGATGCAGAGAACCCATCCCAGGTATTGCAGAAACACTAGCTCTGATCCAACCTCTAATATTCTGCTCAAGTGTCAGAAGGGCTGAACAGACATGTGGAAGCCCTTTGTTGCTTAGAGCTTGAGATTGTTGGGATAAACAGAAAATTACAGAATTCAGCTTGTTTTAAGTTCTATCTACATAATGCCCAAATGGTGAAATCCTATCAATTATGCTAATGTTTTGTCCACATAAGTCTGGGAATTTAAGTAAATAGCTGAATATTGGGCTTGTTCCAACATGGTCTCTGACATCTCGAAATAAGACTGTAATTTCTAAGTGATAGTAAAATGTTGTGATAATGTGTTTCTTTTAAATAATTCAAGTGTTTATATACATTGTAACATGTTATTCTAAGAGGCAGATAGCATTATGCTAGATGAAAAAACTGTGTTACAGAGATGAAAAATATTCAAGATCGCAAAGTGGTGAGTAGCGGATTCAAAACCCGATGCTGATTTTTCATTCAATGAACACTTATTAAGTCGCTATGTGTCAGACACCATGCTGGGCGGTTTTTTTTTTTTTTTCTTTTGTTTTTGGCTTACTTATAAACAACCAAAATTTATTTCTCACAGTTCTGGAGGCTGAAAGTCCAAGATCAAGGTGTCAGCATGGTTAGGTTCTGAGAGGGCAACCTTTTCCAGGCTGCACAATGCAGACTCATTGTATCCTCACATGGGAGAAAGGGAGCGGGAGAGGTATCTGGGCTATAAAGGCTCCACCCTCATGAACGAATTACCTCCCACATGTTCCACCTCCTAATACCATCACTTTTGGGGGTAGGATTTCAACATATGTATTTGGAGGCACATAAACATTCAGTCCATTGCAAAGAATATTCTGAGAAAATTTCCATCACCAAAAAAACCCTATTTTTTGTTTATGCTAAAAAATGTGAAATTATGCCTGCATCTTGTATTCATCAACATAATCCCATTATTTTCACTAACAAGTGATTTCAACTTAAATCTGCCAATATTTTCCCAAGGATAGGCCGTAACTATTTCTCCTACAGAATTCCAATGCTATGTTCCAATTGTTTTTTGTTTAAAATATCATCTTTTGAAAGAGTTGTTTATACAGTGAAGACTATTTTCAACTTATTTGTCAGAAACAACAAAGAAGTGTTGATGTTATTCATGGTAAGGCAATTAATACCAGAGAATTCAAGTCCTGCCGTTTCTCCAATGAATGATTTGTTTTTGACCAAAGACTAGTATGTATAACAGAAAATGAGAGGCAGTAAGAAAATTAGGCCACTTTTCACCTTCGTTCAACTTGTAGGGAGGTGTTTATAGCTACTTTAAATGAGTGTTCAGATAATATGGTACGCTCTGTCATCACTATGCCAGGGCAAGTAATCAGAGTCAAGAAGGAGATCTGTGCCGAAAGAAATCTGTCGATAAGTTGACAAAGTTGATCTCTATAAAGCTAATGGGCTTGAAGTTTAAGTGCTTGCTTGGGAGACCATTAAGAAGACAAAACTTCTAACAATGCCAGTGGCAGTGCAGGCTAAAGCCTCAGTTATTTACTGTACTAGTATTTTAAGATCAATATTCCTTTAATTTATACAGTTTGGAACCAAGATAGGACTTTATGTCTCACTATTTCACTGTGCCATCTGGAGATGGTTGTTTTTTAAGAATGTATATGACTATTTGAAAATTCTGTTGTGATGTGTGAAACTTGGAATAGGTGATAATAAAACATACGTATTAAAGGTCTTTCTTTAGCAAACATGGGGCCAGAAATTGTTACGCTTGTTACATTTTTAACGTATCGATCAAGTTCTCTGGATTTCCTTTGCCTAAACTTGCTGGTTTTTTGAAACCTGAGTGTGGGGCAGATACCAATGGGCATAGTTACTTTAATAAAGAGCTAACACATTCGAGAAAATTCCAAAGAAATTTTTAGAAACTCTTATTTAAAAGCTGATTTTCATTTCAAAAACCTAAATAAACTGGAAGTGAGTGATCAATCAGTTCCATTGCTAAAGAAGATAATTTTAATTCTTTAAAAAAACAATGTACTTTTCTTGGAGCTGTCCCCATGGCTTCTACCTCATTCCTTTAAATTTTTATACTGTTTTGCATTCATTTTATTCATTTTTTTGAATTAACAATATTGTAACATAATTAAAAATCAAAATAATATAAAAAGGTGTACACTGAGAAGTTTTGCTTCTTTCTACAAGTTTCCTTGCATCCCGATAAATGACCATTTTATTCTTTTTTTGTGTGTGTGTATCCTTCCAGTGTTTCTTTATGCAAATACAGTCAAATATTAATATTGCTGTCTATGTCCTCATCTGCTCCCTGAAACTGATCTGAACTTTGAGTGTTTCATTGAATCTGATCCCAGAGATCTATGTGATCTTAGAGGTCTTTTCATGTCAATATGAAGAGAAATTCTTTTTAAATAGTTGTGTGGTATTCCATGACATCTACCTAGTGTAATTTCCCCTATTAATGAATATTTGGGGTTTTCCAACTTTTGCTCTTACAATGTTGCAATAAATAAATGTTATATAATTTAACATTGTGCAAGTATATCTGTAAGGCAAATTCTCAGAAATCTCACTCCTTTCAAATTTGCTACTTCTAGTCAGCCTGTGGTAAAATGGAGTAGATACCTACCAGACAACAAGATTATTATATTTAAAAATATGTTATCTGTGAACAAACTATTTCAGCTCAAGATGATGATTGAAGTATCATAGGTTTAAGTCCCCACCCCCAACTAATTGTCATTGAAATAATAAAAGAAATATTAAGAAGTCATTGAAAAAGTCAGAATTGGAGCTGGAAGATTGGAAAGCTCACTGTGACTAAGCCATGTATCTTCAAGATGAGGTGCAGAAAGGGCCAGATTGAGGGAAACAGCTCACAATAAAATACATGTCTAGGAAAAGGCTGCTCAGGCATAAGTAAATGTTATCCCGAGGAATAATCACAAAGTCTCTCTGAGCTCAGAATGGCAATGTCTGGGAGAAAGAAGGAATCATAGGGCACTCAGCAAGGGAATAGGTGTCATAATTCTGCTCCATCATGATTTCAAAAACTACCAGCAAACACAAGGCTGGTGGGGTCATTTCTTCTGTAAAATTCTTCTCTGGCCTCCCGTTGTTCTTGGAATAATGTAAAGCTCTTTAACATGGCCGACAAGACCCAGTCTACTTCTCTTGTCATCTCTTGAGCCATTACATACTCGTGCTTCTTCCACACTAGATGCTCTTCATCTTTCAAGGCTCGACTTGAGTATCACATCCCTAGAAAAGTCTTTTGTGACCCCTTAGACTGAGTAAAATATAATTTAAAATGCTTTTAATGTATACTGTAATTTTTCCTTGTTGTGCTCATCATAACCATAATTAGGCAGTTATTTGTTCAATTTCTATCTTCCCCTGAAGAACGTAAGCCTTATGAGGCTACAAAAATGCATTTATTTTATATTATTGCTATATATCCAGTATCCTGTTATATAGTATGTATCTATATACTTTCACAGAGTTCAGGTTAATAAATATTGTTAGAATGAATAACTATTCAAAAAAACATCTAGGAAGGACATACACTTCACCTAGCTTCACTTGGAATAAAACCTCCACTGAGAATGATGGCTGCAGCCCAGATGGCTTAAAGATGCTAAAAAAATTATGAAAAAAAACCCAACAGGTTTTCTTCACAGTTATCCCTTGCTATTTAGTTGAAGTTCCTTTTATGCTACTCAGGCAAAAATTATTAAAAATATCAATGTTTCCTTTCCCTTATTTTGCCTATTTTTGTAAACATGGACATATTTCCAATAGTGAAAAATAAAAGCTGTAGATGTGGAATTATTCAGTTATACAAAGGGAGAAGGTGAGCCAGACAAAATGGTCCCTGTGGAACTTACTTAAGATGCCAGTTAAAAAAAAAAAAATTCCGCTCAGCAAGATTCAAGGTGATTTTGTATTTATGTAAACAGAGGAATTGGAAATTAGAAAAGATTTATTTCAGGTTACCCATGATTACTGAATTTGAAAAAACAATAGAATCATTGAACATCAGATTAGATATCACAGAAAACTGAACCAGTGAATTGGAAAAGCACCTTGAGAAATTACCAGAGAATATAGAGGAAGAAAATAAAGTGGTTATTTCAAGGAATATGGCACAAACAACATGGAGGATAGAGCCAGAAACTCAAGTATAGGTATAGTAAGAAATACATGAAACTGTTTCCCAAATGTATGAGTGTAATAGTCACCTGGATGCTGAAACGACAGTGATCTAGCACCTCTTATACTTTCCTGGATTAAACTTAAGCCCGTTATCCAAAGTGAGGTACCACAAGATCGGAAGAATGGGCTCCACTTGTACTTGCCATCGAATTGGTATTAACTGGTGAACACTAGGGGGCTCACACGGCAGAAATACTCTGCAGGGATTAGGGGGATGAAGGGGTAAACCCTCAACTAAAGGACACGGGGAGCATTGTAGGGGGGAAGGGCATGCCCCTAACCATTGCTTGGATGAGGCAAAGACATAAAGTCTGAAATTAAAAAAAAAAAAAAAAAAACTGTACTTCATTTGCTGCCTCCCTGGAGATGCTGGTTTGATATGTCTAGGACTGAATTTAGGTATATTTATTTTTCAAAGTAAGTACATTAAATGTTTAATGATGTGACAATGTTGTAAAACACCGCCACAAATGGGAAAAAAAACCCAGTAGGCCAAAAGACATTTTAAAAATCAAAAAAATTATAAAAGATTATTTCTAGGAGTTTTAAAAAGACATGGTTTTCCTAAGAAGATAATTTATAAAATGCGACACAAAATACTGAAAAGAGATATATTTTAGTAAATCATATTTCATAATAAAAGGGGAAATACTTTAAGTATCCAGTCAGAAAAACTTAGACAAAAATATCAGTTGTCATACTTTTACAATACCAAATGCTAGAAGACAAGGAAGAAATGTCAACTGAGTTATGGCAGAAAAACCTGTATTCCCTGACAGGTCATTGTTCATTGCAGGAGCAATAGAGAGATATTTTCAGAAAAGCAACAGCTCAGAAAGTATTTTATCTGCTTATCTTTCCTGAAATGATTACACAAAGAAGAATATTAACAATTAGAACTGGGAAACATGTGGCCTAATGTAGTTAACACATCTTAATTTAAGCGTCAAAATTGCAGTTTCCTGAATTAGAAGATATGCAATGTCAAAAAGAAAATTAAAATAATCTGCATTTTTTTAAAGACATTATTTTAACAAAACCTAAAAGATGGGAAAAAGAAGTAAAAATATATTATTATTTCACTTTACATGTGGATATATTAAATGTTTATTTTTTAGCTTGATAGAGAAATGTAAGTTCAAATTTAAAGATGACCACCAGTTACCTGAACATATGGCACCTGAAGTAAAGACGTTTCCATGCTTCCTTACCGCTAGGTGTGGCCATGTTGGGAGACACTTAGGGTGAAAGATCCCAGAAAAGAGAGAGACACAAGGGGGAGCTCCAAACTCTGTGTAGAAACTCTTTTCAAATCCTTGGCTGAGTCCAGAACTGCAAGTGTTGAGCAAGTCTCCAAGGCACCCGTGCAAAGAACAGCTGGAAAGCTAAAAAAGAAAAAAAAAAAAAAATGCTGCACAGAGATTTTAGCAGCTGCCTGGATGCTGGGAATATAGAGCTAAGAGTTTGATTCCCATCAACTTAATGGTATTTGGAAAGCACCCTCAGACTTTCCACGAAACCTGGACAGCCATGGCTTAGGAATAAGAATCATGTTTCAGGTACAAGGGCAAAACTGAAATGTACGTGTTTTAACAAAGCCTGAAACCACACCTCCACACTCTCGAGGTGATCCTCCACCAATTTAATTGTCTGCTAGAAGAGAACTCAAAACTCTCAGAGAAAGATAGAGTTTTGTACTGGCGGCCAAATGGGCAAATAGAGCATTAGGATGAAATAGCTGAATAAGAAACCCAAATAAAGACATTGTATTAAGTAATACCAGGTTCAGTTACATTTAACAGGAAAACAAAAAAACATAAAAACCCTCAAAAATAACACCAGCATTAAAAACCTCTACAATGTATCATCTGTAATATGTGGTGTACATAAAAAGTTTCTAGACATATAAAGAAACAGAAAAGTGTGGCTTATAGCCAAGAGAAAAATATGGTTAATAGAAACAGAACAATAAGTCACGCCAACAACAAAATTAGTAGATAAAAACTTAAAAATAGCTATAACTAATATGTTAATGAATTTACCAAAAAAGATGGAAGTAATGGGAAGAAAGTGGGAAATTTAGGGGAGAGATAGAGATTCTACAAAAGGACAAAATGAAAATTCTAAAATTACAAAATACAATATCTGAAATCAATAATTAATTTTATGGTATTAATAACTAGTATAGAACAATTGTTTAATTATTTGAAGAGAAAAATAACAGACTTCTACCAGACACCTTGTATGAGGATATAAGATTTAAATGTAAAAACATGAAATTTTAATGTAAAAATATAAAACACTATTATAGAATATTTAAAGTAAAACCAAAATAATGCACAAAAATGTAGGTAATATTTATATTGGAGAAGTTCATTCTCAACATGGCACCAAAGGTAAAAAAACATTTTTAAAAAATATTTCATGAAAAAAAATTTTTATGTAAAAATAATACTCCCCTAAATGAAAATACAAATTATGAGGCAGGAAAAGCATTTATGGAATACATATTATAATGATTTTAGTATAATAATATCAATTAATACAAAAGTCAAAATTCTAATACAAAAATGAGCAGAAGATGGGATTTTAAAAGCTTGTAAATAAAGAAGTACAATGGCTAAGAAACATGGGATAAATGTTCAGTCTCAGTAATAGTTAAGGAAGCAACTGAAAACGAATGAGATGTCACTATTTGCCTATCAGATTTAAAAGTTTATAAGGTTTAAAAAATAAGTTAATTGTGATACGGGAAATTGGGCAAACATTCGATGTGGTTGGAATACAAGATAGCATGACTCTTCTAAAAAGCATTTTTGTGAAGATATATATTGAAATCATTAAATACAGAATTCTCTTTGATTTAACATTTCAATTTTAGAAATGTATCCAAAGGAAATAAATTTGCCAAGATAAATATTCAATGACATGTATTTATGAATATTAATAACAAACACAAAAAGAGGAAACCATCTAAATGTCTTAGTCCATTCAGACTGCTATAACAAAAGACAGCACTATAAACTGGGTGGTTTATAAGCAAAACAAATTTATTTCTCACAGTTCTGGAGTCTGGGAATTCCAAACTCAAAGTGTCAGAAGATTCAATGTCTGGTGAGGGCATACTTTCTCATAGATGGTGCCTTCTTGCTGTGTCTTTACATGGCGGAAGGGCTAAGACTGCTTTCTGGGGACTCTTTCATAGGGGTACTAATTGCAATCACAAGGGCTCTGCCCTCAAAATTTAATCACTTTCCAAAAGGCTCCCCTTTTAATACCATCACTTTGGGAGTTACAATTTCAGCATATGAACTTTGGACGGACACAAACATTTAGACCATTGACAGCACCCAAAATAAAGATTGATTTACAGGTTTTGATTTACTTATATAATGAGTAAAGCCATTAACAGTATAATGTAGATATATAGTTCTATGATATCTATAATATAAGTAAAGAAAAACAGGTTTCAAAACAAAATATATAGAATAATCAATCACTCATAGTTTTGTTAAAAAATAACATTACGCACACTCATACACATATATATGTTTGTATAGACACAAGTCTCGAATAATATGCATTGAGATTGCAGTGAGCTATGATGATGTCATTGCACTCTAGCCTGGGCAACAGAGTGAGACCTTGTCTCAGTGAAATAAAATAAAAAATAAAATAAAATAAAAATTGAACATAGTTATCTCTGGGTGGTGGAATTTTAAGTGATTTTTTAAATGTTTATCTGGGTTTCCTAGTCAAAATAATAAAAGTTAAAGACAGTTACTGTGGACTTTTCATATTCCTCCAGTGTTCTGGCTACAGTCTCTGTTTTGAGCTTGTTGAACAAACAATCTTTGGAAAAATGAAGGGTTATGCCATGTCATGATTAGCACTACAGTTAAGCTGCATTTTGGATTAAATAGATTTCTGTGGGCTGGCGTGTCCCTGATGTATAACACTGAATGTAGAAGAAAATCTTTTTGGGGTTCCAAATAACATTCTTTGGAATAAAAAGTATTATAAGATGAGGACTTCTTGTTCTGTTCTGGTCACTCCGTCCCTTTGGCAATCACTTGCTCTTTGGGGCCATTATAAGTCTCTGAATAAACAAAAACAATCTGTGTTCATACTTTGAGCGGCAAGCTTAATTTAGACAATCTGCAAATTTGAGAAAAAGATTCCATCAACTCCCTCTGAGCTCTTTTTCCCCTCAAATTGGCCAAAGCTCTTCTAGTCTTTCCACAGCCATGGTTGGGCTCAAAATGTGTACACAGAGCTCTCTTGGCACAATTCAGCACCAGCATCCAATGGGACTCAGTCCATTATAAGCTCTCGAGAGCTCCTTTTAGAATCGCATCTCTGGTTTCCTGGGTGATGTAGACATCTGCACTCATGTGAGAACAATCCTCAACTTTGTTACCAGAAGTGCAAGCTACTTGAGTTCTGCGCAGGAAGGAAGAAAATCAGAACCTGCATAGCATTTAGATTAAGATTCTGGGGGAAATCATGGGGAATTCACCTGGGAATATGTTATTTTCTGCTGAAATATTAAAACTGAATATTCATAGGGACAATGTAATCAAAGCCCAGTACATAAGTAAAGCTCTTTCCTCTCTCCATAGTATGGAAATAAACTTCTAATCGATAACCACAGAGACCTTTAAGCTATTGGTGTTTTAAAATGTTTTTTAAAAAATTGCTATTTCGGGTAATCATTGATTTGCACAGGGGTGCAGGAGCATTAAATGGTCATGCATGCTGACGCCATGCAAATAAAGTGTAACAATAAATGGGAAAATTTACAATTATTCCATGATCATTAGAAATTGTTGTCAAAATACTAAAAACACTTGTATTGTTGGTTTTAAGTTTATAGGGAATTTTTAAAAAATGATGAAACTAATATTTAGTACACTGTTGTTTAAAATATTAGGAACATTAGTAATTAAATTGTTTTATTTCTTTGTAAAATCTTATTAAGTGTAGTTTGAATAGTGCTTGTTTTATTGTCATCACATAAAGTAATACAAAGTGAGCATCTTTCTATGCCTTGGAGTCCATACTCCTTTGCTTAGAAACTTGTTTGGATCAGCTTTCAACACTTTTTCCTTTACCCTTTCAATGCTGTAAAATGTCACCAAAAATTCCTGTAATACTCAGTGTTTGACATGATGACTTTTGGTGAGACACCATCATCCTTTTCATCATGACCACTTTTCTCATGTCTGTCCATGGTTTTACCTTCACTATGTTCTCTTTTAAAAAATTTTTCCAATTGGAGGATAGCATTGTATGTTTTCATCACATACAACAGGATGTTTCGAAGTATATATATATATATATATATATATGTATATATATATGTATATATATATAGTGGAATGGTTAAATCTAGCTAATTAAGAAATGTATTACTTTGCATAGTTATTATTTTTGTGGTGAGAGCTCTTAGCATCCACTCTCTCTTTACATTTTTCAAGAACAAAATATATCATAATTAGTATAGTTACCTTGCTGTACAATAGATCTCTTGAAAATTATTCCTCCTATCTAACTATAATTACGTATCTTTTGACTAACCTCTCCCAACCCCTATCTCCCTCTTAACCACCCCATCTGCTGGTAAAAACCATTCTACTCTCTAGTTCTATGAGGTCGACTTTTTTTGGATTCCACATATGAACGAGATCATGCGATATTTGTCTTTCTTTCCCGGCTTATTTCCTTTAGTGTAAGGTACTCCAGGTTCATCCAAGTTGTCACAAATGATAGGATTTCATTCTTTTTAATGGCTGAATAGTATTCCATTGTGTATATATACTACATTTTCTTTATCCATTTGTTCACTGATGGACACTTAGGTTGATTCCTTGTCTCGGAATCAGCTATTGTGAATATTGCTACAATAGACATGTGAGTACAAATAACCCTTCAACATACTGATTTCATTTCCTTTGGATATATACCCAGTAGTGGGATTGCTGGCTTAAGTGGTGGTTCTATTTTTAATTTGGGGGGGAATCTCCATACTGTTCTCCATAGTGGCTGTACCAATTTACAATCCCATCAGTAGTGCATAAGGGTTCCTTTCTCTCCACAACCTTGTGAACATTTGGTATCTTTTGTCTTCTTGATAATAGCAATTCTAACAGGAGTGAGGTGATATCTCATTGTGGTTTTGATTTGCATTTCCCTGATGATCGGTAACATTGAAAATTTCTTCATATACCTGTTTGCCATTTGTATGTTTTCTAATAAGAATGTCTATTCAGGTCTTTTGCCCATTTTTTAAAATCAGATATTTTTACTGTTGAGTTGTTTGAGTTTCTTATATTAATATATTTTGGATATTAACCCCTTGTCAGGCATACAGTTTGCAAATAGTTTCTCCCATTCTATAGATTGTCTCTTGAATCTGTTAATTGTTTCTTTTGCTGTGAAGAAGCCTTTTAGTTTGATGTAATCCCATTTGCCTATTTTTGCTTTTTTTTGCCTGTGATTTTGAGGTCTTATCCAAAAAATCCTTCCTTAGACCAATGTCATTAAGCATTTCCTCTATGTTTTCTAGTAGTTTCATAGCTTTGGGTCTTACATTTAAGTCCTTAATATATTTTAAGTTGATTTTTGTATCTAGTGAGAGATCAGAGTTTAATTTCATTCTTCTGCTTATGGATATCCAGTTTTACAACACCATTTATTAAAGAGATTGTCTTTCCCCCAATGTGTGTTCTTGACACCTTAGTCAAAATCGGTTGGTTGTAAATGTGTGGATTTATTTCTGGGCTCTCTATTCTGTTTCATTGGTCTCTGTGTCTATTTTTATGCCAGTACCATACTGTTTTGTTTACTATAGCTTTGTAGTATACTTTAAAGTCAGGTAGTGTGATGCCTCCAATTTTGTTCTTTTTGCTCAAGATTGCTTCATCTATTCAGGGGCTTTTGGAGACACTTTTTTCTATTTTTGTGAAGAATTTCATTGATATTTTGACAGGTGTTGCATTGAATCTGTAGATCACTTTGGGTAGTATGGACATTTTAATAATATTAATTTGTCCAATCCACAAGCATAGATATCTTTCCATTTATTTGTGTCCTTTTCAATTTCTTTTGTCAATGTTTTATAGTTTTTATTGTAGTGACCTTTCAGCTCCATGGTTAAATTTATTTCTAGGTATTTTTTTAGCTATTGTAAATGGGATTGTTTTCTTGATTCCTATTTCAGAGAGTTTACGATTACCATAAAGAATGGCTACTGATTTCCATATGTTGATTTCATACCCTGAAAATTTACTGGATTTGTTGATTAGTTCTAGGAGGTTTTTTTGGTAGAGTCTTCAGGGTTTTCTATATATAAGATCATGTCATTTGCAAAAAGGAACAATTTAACTTCTTCCTTTCCAATTTGGATGCCTGTTATTTCTTTCTCCTTTCTAATTGCTATGGCCAGAACTTCAAGTACTATGTTGAATAAAAGTGATAAAAATGAGCATCGTTGTCTTGTTCCAGAGTTTAGAAGAAAAGCTTTTAACTTTTCCCCATTCAATTTGATGTTAGTTGTGGGTATGTCATATATGACCTTCATTATACTGAGGTATATTCCTTCTAGTCCTAATTTGTTGAGAATTTTTCTTTTTTTATCATGAAAGAATGTTGAATTTTGTAAAATGCTTTTTGAGCATCTTTAAAATGATCATATAGTTTTTGTTCTTAATTCTGTTAAATTAGTGTACTCATTTATTGATTTGCATATGTTGAATCATCCTTGCAATCCTGGAATGATTCTCACTTGATTATGATGAATGATCTTTTTAATGTACTATTGATTTTGTTTTGCTTTTGTTGAGGATTTTTGCATCTATGTTCATTGTGGATACTGGCCTGTAGTTATTTATGTTGTGTTCTTGTCTGTTTTTGATATCAGGGTATTGATGGCCTCTTGAAATGAGTTTGGAAGAATTCCCACTTTTCAATTTTTTGGAATAGCTTTAAAATAATATGTAATTTGTTATTCTTTAAATGTTAGGCTGAATTAAGCAGTGAAATCATTAGGTCCTGGGCTTTTCTTTCATGGGAGATTTCTTAGGACTGATTCAATCTCCTTACTATTAACAGTTATTGGTCTGAACAAATTTTCTATTTCTTCATAATTCAATCTTGGTAGGTATCGGGGGTTCGGGACGTCCCTGATAAAGATAGGGTCCCCGGGAAGATTGCGTTGCAAGAGATCAAAGAAACAGAGACACAGACACAGGAATAATTTCGGAAGTGTGGGGAAATCAGGGGACCACCAGCACTCCAGTGCCAAGGTGGTGGTGACCTGAAACCCAGCACTTGCTTTATTATTCTCTTTGTCATGCTACAAAATACAATGATCTCATGTGAAAAAATCACGGGATACAATTAACAGAAGTCTCGAGGCTCCCCACAAAATCACAAGGTGTCCTAGCTAATCACCCTCTCCCTTCTGGAAGTGAAAACACATAATTCTTTAGTAGGTACAACACTGTCCCAAGGTAAACTAACTAATTTTATCACAAGCACAAGCTATGTACATAGATAGCAATCTTTACCTTCATAGCTGCGACCCATTTGATCAAAGAACAAAGAAACTACATGTTTTCCACTGGGAGACTAGTTTTACATTAACTGAGGAATTGTTATGAGAAAAGGAGAGAAGGAACTTGGCCCTGTGACCTAACAATTGAAGCCTGGAGTCCCTTCTCCCGGGCTGACATATTGCCATCTACCTCTACAGCCATGAGAAGTTTTCATGTCTGGCCACTCTGTGGTTTTTCAGGCATGAGACCCTTCAGCCTTCGAGGTTGGAGCATGCTTTGCTGTACTCCCAGATCACTGATAGGTCCCCCAACTAGGCAGTTAACATCTGCCCTTATTTCAGGCGCCTGCTCAGGCCATTCCTTCACCTCTTCTCCTCCCCCAACCTCAGACATGGAGTCCCTGAGTCCTAATGGTCTTATTCCCATCAGGTAGGTTGTATGTGTCCAGGAATTTATTAATTTTTTCTGGGTTTTCCAATTTATTGGCATATAATTATTCATAATATTCTTCTCTGATC
Organism: Indri indri; assembly: GCA_004363605.1. Lineage (NCBI taxonomy): Eukaryota > Metazoa > Chordata > Mammalia > Primates > Indriidae > Indri > Indri indri. The sequence goes on along the minus strand of RJWJ010003064.1, from coordinate 22,192 downwards.
CTTTGTATTTCTGTGGTATCTGTTATAATATATCCTTTTTCATCTCTGATTTTATTTATTTGGGTCTTCTCTCTTTTTTCTTAGTCTAACTAAAGGTTTGTCAATTTTGTTTATCTTTTCAAAAAAACAATTCATTTTGTTAATCTCTTGTATTGTCTTTTTGGTCTCTTCTTTATTTCTGCTCTAGTCTTTATTATTCTTTTCTTCTACTATTTTGGGTATTAATTTATTTTTTCTCTAGTTTCTTGAGGTACAACATTAGGTTGTGTATTAGATCTTTCTTCCTTTTTAATGTAGGTGTTTATTGCTATAAACCTACCATTTAGAATGCATTTGTTGTATCACATAAGTGTTGTATTTTGTGCTCTCATTTTCATTTGTCTCAAGAAAATTTTAAATTTCTCTTTTAATTTCTTCATTGACCCATTTGCTCTTTAGTAGCATGTAATTTAATTTTTGTGTATTTGTAAAGTTGTTCGTAGAATGCCATTTAAATATGATGTTTCTTTGTTGATGTTCTGTCTGGATGATTTGTCCTTTGTAGAATGTGGGGTGTTTAAGTCTGCTACTAACATTCCATCTCTACCTTTGTATCTTATTATTATTTGCTTTATGTATTTAGGTGCTCTGATGTTGGGTGCACATATATTTACAATTGGTATGTCCTCTTGCTGCATTGACTCCATTATCATTGTATAATGACCTACTTTGTCAGTCTGTCCATTGAAACTTTGAATGTAGGCACTGACTTCTTCCCTTTAGCTATGAAAATCCTAGATGGCATCTTCTTCCAATAGAAGACTGTTTCATTTATATTGAAAATCTGTTAGTTAGTGTAGTGACCTTTATCAATTATCTTAGCTTCTGGATAACTTGCTGCAGCCTCTACATCAGCATTTGTTGCTTTACCTTGTGCTTTTATGTTATAGAGATGTCCTCTTTCCTTAAACCACATGAACCAACCTCTGCTATCTTTAAACTTTCTTGTGCAGCTTCCTCACTTTTCTCAGCCTTCATAAAATTGAAGAGTTAGGGCCTTGCTCTATATTTGGCTTTGCCTTAAGGGAATGTTGTGGCTTACCGGGATGTCGTACCTGATCTTCTATTCAGACTGCTCAAACTTTCTCCATATCAGCAATAAGACTGTTTTGTTTCTTATCATTCATGTGTTCACTGGAGGAGCACTTTTAATTTCTTTCAAATACTTTTCCTTTGCATTCACAACTTCGTTAACTGTTGGGTGCAAGAGGCCTGGCTTTCAGCCAATCTTAGCTTTTGACGTGCTTTCCTCACTGATCTTAATCATTTCTAGCTTTTCAGTTAAAGTTAGAGACTTGTGACTTTTCCTTTCACTTGAATACTTAGAGGCCATTTTATGGTTATTAATTGACCTAATTTCAATATTTCTGTGTTTCAGGGAAAAGAGAGGGAGAGAAATGGGGAAATGGCTGAATGGTGAAGCAGTCAGAACACACACAACATTTACTGATTAAGCTCTCCGTCTTACATGGGCATAGTTCATGGTGTCCCAAAATAATTATAAGAGTTAATGTCAAAGAGTACTTATTATTGATCACCATAACAGATACAGTAATAACAAAAATATTTGAAATATTGAGAGAATTACCAAAATGTGACACAGAAACATGAAGTGAACACATGCTTTTGGAAAAATGCTGCCAATAGACTTCCTTGACTCAAGGTTACTACAAGCCTTCAATTTGTAAAAACTTAAAAAATACAATATCTTTAAAACACAATAAAGCAAAGTGCAATGAAATAAGGTATGCCTGTGTTTGTGTCTTGTTTTCTTAACTCATTAAGCCATTTTATGTCTTTTAATTAGATAATTTAATCAATTTACATTTAAGATAATTATCGATAGGTAAAGAAATACTACTGACACTTTTGTTAATTGTTTTCTAGTTTTTTTTTTGTTGTTGATTCTTTCTTTATTTTTTCTTCTCCTACTATCTTCATTTGTATTTAAAGATTTTTTCTAGTAGTATGCTTCGATTCCTTGCTTTTCATTTTTATTTTTGTCATATCTATGATACGTTTCTGTTTTATGATTATCGAAGCTTACCAAAACATCTTATAACAGGTTGTTTAATAACAACTTAACTTTGATCACACACAAAAAGGCCTCTACACTTTAACTCCACTTTCCCTCACATTTTGAATTTTTGATGTCACCATTTACAAATTCTTTTATTACGTATTTCTTAACCAATAATTGTAGTTACTATTTTTAATAGTTTTCTATTTTAATCTTTATAATAAAGAAATACATGGCTTACATACCATAATTACAGCACTAGTGTATTCTAAGTTGGACCATGTACTTATAAAACCCCCACTAGGGTTTTATATCTTCAGACATTTTCATGTTACTCTTTATCTTCCTGTTTTATAATCTGAAGAAATCTCATTAGCATTTCTTGTAAGACAGGTGAGGGAACTCCTTCAGCTTTTGAGGGGAAGTTTTTATCTTTCCTTCATTTCTGAAAGATGGCTTTGCTGTGTATGATATTCTTGGTTGGCAGTTTTTATTCCTTTGGGATTTTAAATGTATCATCCTACACCCTCTTGATCCATAAGATTTCTGCTGAGAAGACTGCTAGTAAGTGTATTGGAACTCCCCTATATGTTATTTGCTTCTTTTCTCTTAGTGCTTTTAAGATCTTCTCTTTGTCTTTGACCTTTGAGAGTTTGATGATAATATGTTTTAGGGTAGTCTTATTTGGATCGAATTTGATTGGTAGTCTTGGACACTTCCGTACCTGTATATTTATGTCTTTCTCCAGAATTGGAAAGCTTTTTGCTAGTATTTCTTTAAATAAGCTTTCTATCCCTTTGTCTTTCTCCACTCCCTCTTGAATATCAATTACCTAAAAATTTGCTCTTTTGATATTGTCCCACAAATCCTGTAAGATTTCTTTTTTCCTTTTTATTCTTTTTGCTTTTGTTTCTGACTATATGTTTTCAAATAGTCTGTCTTTGAGTGTACTGATTCTTTCTTTTGCTTGATCAATTCTGCTATGGATGCAATATATTGCCCTTTTCATTATATTCATTTTATTTTTCAGCTCCAGGACTTCTATTAGACTTTTTAAAATATTTCAATCTATGTTAAATTTTTCTGATAAATTTCTAAATTGTTTCTCTATATTTTCTTGACATTTGCTGGGTTTCTTTAAAATAGTTATTTTGAATTCTTTGTCAAGAAGCTCATACATTTTTATCTCTTAAGGGTTAGTCACTGGCACCTTATTTTGTTTATTTGGTGTGATCACATTTCCCTGATTGTTCTTGATCCTTGAGGTTATGCACAGATGTCTATGCATTGAATATGCAGGTATTTATTACAGTCTTTGCGATCTGGCTTTGTCTGTGATTATGCTTCTACAGTAGACATTCCTAGAAACTTTGAACAGATCGTCTGTTTTGGTCCCTAAGTCCATGACCACTGAAGCCATTTTAACACTAGAGTGTGGCCTAAGCTTACATCAGCTGCAGCTGGCACCCTGGTTGATGTGTTGGCTGCTGTGAGCCTTAGCTCCATTATTTGTTTCTAATTGACCCCTGGTTTGCTAGCCCTGTGAACATTCACAGTGCTTCCTGTGGGACAAGACCAGAGCAAGCCTCCTGTGAAGGGTCCCAGAATGGTAAGGGAGCCAAATGTCTGCCTCCAACTCACTTTCCCCACTATAGAAAAGATGGGTCCAGAAGAATTATTCACATGTGGCACTGTGCGGTCTTTGGCGCAGGGCAATAGGATTAAAGAAAACCATTCCCTTTGCTGTCTGATGACTGTTTTTCTTGGCTCTGTGGTCCAAGAAAGTGTCATAGCTTCAATTTCAATTTCTGGGATACTTAGGATGATAATCTTGAGTCTGGGCAATTGCTGGTTGGATTTTCTTGGTGGGGGAAAGAAGCTGGAGAGCTCCAACTCCACAATTTTGCTGACATCACTCACTCTTCGCTATATTCTCTGGCTGCACATCTAGAGCCTCCTTAATGGTTGCAGTGTGATTCCCACAGTCAGCTGTAAATCCACTTAAATTTGATTGAAATTTCACTCTCAGTGTTATTAATCTTGGTTTCTTTCCACGCTTTCATTTTTGTTGGCCAAGTCCCTCCTTTGATGATTTATTTTTGTGATATGTCACATGGATTTAAAACTGGGAGACAAAGAAGCAACACAAGCACATATTTTGCTATGTGTTAAACTAAAGAATCACAGACTTTGATAAAAGTGATATGATTATTCACTGATCATGACTGCATCTCTGTTATTTACGTAGTGATTTGTGAAGTGAAAAACTAACAGGGAAGTACTTTATGCAATCATTCACAGTTAATATACCACGATAATTAAGATTTGAATGGTGTTGTTAAGGGGGTGGAGCTATTTAACTAATCCATAGTAACTGGAATTTTTGCAAAGTGAGGATGACAGGTACTGGATCAGAATCATGACCTGAAAACTTAGGTAAGAGGAGACAAAATTCTGTGGGAAAGCTGCAGCTGCTGTTGAACTTCTGGTGGTACATTTTTTTTCTAAACTATTTTATCTATAGCTGTGGGTTGAACAATAAAATGTTTTTATGGCAGCACAATCCAAAAAATTAAGTTGCATTAATAGAGTTAATACAATGCAGCTGAGTGAACTAAAACTGAATTTCAGAATGAGCTTATTGACAGGTTTGTAGATAGAAAAGAGTTGTTCGTCTCTGAGTAATCAGAAGGAAAGAATAAAACTAGTCAAAAAAAAATGGGTGGAGTGATTCTGAATGTCATAACCAAAGTAGAAAAATTCTGATTTTGACAATCCAAGAGTTTTATTTAAAAGCTGGTTCCATTAAAATTTTCTTCCATAGCTTATTTTTCCTTTATGGTAAAGTGAATTAGTTTTCCAGGGTGTACATGTTGTGCCAAAATAGAACATATTTTTAAAAAATGCAATGGATAAAATAATATTGAAATGACTAAAGTAAAATTTGAAAGAAAAAACTTTCTAATAAATAAGATGAAGTCTGTGGAGTGAACACCAGGATTTTTTAAAAGTAAGTGGGTTGTACTCATTAAGTCAATTAGCAAAAAAAAAAAAAAAAATGTTTTATTATTTTAGAGTATGAAAGAATTTGTCAAAATAGCTTTTAGGAAAATAAAAAAAATGCTCAAGAACACTAAATAGAGTCAAGAGATCAGGTACATGTTTTAACACATTTTGTGATTCAATTTTGGAGATTAAAAAAGGCAAGAATTTCATGCAGTGTAGAATTGTTATTTGCAGCTTCATGAAAAGTGGGTAAACATATAAAGGTCTTAATGTTAGGAGAGATAATTATACAAAAATCTATACACATAGAAACAATACATAAAATGTTTATATTATGAGAATAGGTAAGAATAAATTTGATTTTGTCTTCGATTTTTTTTCTTTTTCACTAATATTACATTAGTAAATAAGCAGATGGCTCTGCATCTGAGGTTTGCTGGAATAATTGATAGAGTATCTGGAGAATTGGATTTATTTCCCAAACTGGGTTTAGCAGGCTTGAAGAACAGTTGCAATCTGACTGATGTACCAAACCCTGATGATAAATGTGAGTTGGTCGCGTTGGAGGTAAGGAGGACCCAGTAGGGTGCCTCAGCAGTCACTACCAGATATGATCATAATTAGCATTTTTATTAGGGAATCTGAATAAGGAGTAAACATCAAATTAATGGAACAGCTGAAAAATGAACTAGGGACATTGATTTATAGCAGTAGGGAATGTAATATAATATAGGTAAATAGAACCTGAAGCACTATATTGAGGAAAAGAAAGTAAGAGAAAAGAAAAAACAAAACAAAACAGAAGTCCAGCTCAGTAAGATGATGAATCATTTCCACAAGAATTTTAATCTGAAACTCAATTATAAATTACTCTGAAATTGCGTAATAATAACTAGAGTTGCCTCCATACACAATAAACGTGGGCATTGTACGTTGTTATCAGGGTGTTATCATCCCCAGTAAATTATTCTGCCTGTCTGCACCCATATCTTATCTGTAGCAAGAAAGTACTGGAATGGAATTCTTGGAGTGGAGCCTCTGTGGTCAGAATATCATACATATTGTAGCACATAGATCCAAATATGTGTGACAACAAAGCCAAAAAATATTCTACTGTTTATGACATAACATTGGACTTCCTTTTTCTAATCACAAATGTAGCACATTACTATATGTTCATCCTAAATGCAAATAAAGAAGATTATCTCATGAGTACTCTTTCAGGTTCGGCCTTGAAAGAGGTTTTATCATTAGGAGTCAAATAGCTAAAAGAGGAAAATTCCTGAGGAATAGCTCTTTGCTTCTTTCCTGCCTTCTTTGTTGCTCTGTTGTTTTCTCCTCCCATATATCTGACTATCCAAATTACTTATATTATGTTGACCACTTCTAATCTGCAAAGTCTTGAATTTTTTTCAATTCTCTGATTAACTGAGTGTCAGAGTTGATAGTTTTCAATTAGAAGGATTTCCTAGGCTTTAGGTAGCTAAGCAAGAACCAGCTGGTGGTAGCTTAATACTGAAATACAGAATTCAAAGAATTTTCTACAATTTAGCAGTTATATAATTACTCCTATGTTCATTTGAAAATTGAATAGACAGATAATTTTTAATTGAACATCAAAGCTAATATAGCTAATGAAAAATAAATTGGAATGCACAAATTCACTTGAGAAGCCTTTCCTATGCTACTGACTCCTAGGAAAAAAGAGCAATATCATTAGCAAACTAAATAGAAATTAAGGATGAATAATCTTTCTTACTTGGTTTTTATGGAAAAAGAAAACTCCTTCAAATTTTGTGATTTTACTTTTGCACTCTTAAGTCATTTAAAATTGCAGTTATAAGAGCAATTATGTCTACTTTGCCTTAATAGCCAAGGAGTTTAAATCCATTCAAATTCATTCTGTCCTAATATAACTTGTTCTATTTTTTACCTCAGAATATGTCTCTTTAGCAACCTGACAAATTCATTTGTTGTTTTATTATTGCCTTTAAACAAAGGGTGTCCTCTTTTTTCTTGAAAGCAATCTTAGCATTTTATTGTGAAATGATTTAAAAAGTAAACCTCTAACTCTCTAAAATCTTTTCTTTACACCTCTACTAGAATTTAAAAAAACAAAAATGCAAGCAAAAAAGTAAAACAAAACAGAATCCAAAACTAACCATCCACCACCACCAGCAGCAAAACAACAGCAAAACATTAAGAATTTTAACTAAGAATACCTTCAAATCAAGTGAGAAAATTTAAAATAAACCACAAAAATAAAACTAAAACTTGTTATAAGGGAGTGATAGAAGACTAGAAGTTACTGATTCTAACTGAGCACTACAAATATCATACATAGAAGTAGAATGTCTCATTTATTCCTTATAACCTCATGGAGGGATAGTATTGTTGTTCCTAGTTTATGGGCATAGAAAAGGTCAGATTTTGCCTAGATACACATATCCCGAGAGGAAGGTTTTGAAGAACCTACACTCAGCTAGCTGTGACCCACTCAGTTCCCAGTATTTCCCATTTTTGGTAACTCCATGCTCAAAAGCTTTAAAAACTATCTCATTCATTTTTTAAAAACTCAAGAGGGAATGCAATCTTACTTGGCTTTGAGAGAAATGAGGTCGCTGGTACAAAAGGCCCAGTAGCCATTCAGAGTCAGGCTCTTTACTGCTGGGTGAAGCCAGGAGTTCATTAGGTTTTCAACCTTCTAGCTGTAATTTGGTCTCCTATAACACTGTATATTTGTGTCAGGCTGTCTAGGCTCTATAGAGTAGGCAAATGGAGAGAGATCTGCTTAGTGTGAGGATCTGTGTTAAAATATAATTGATGGTGACGTCTCCTGCATTCTTTCTGCTAGAGAGAAGTCAACTGATAACGACCCTTAATTATATCTGCAAAATTTTTTTTTCCTTTATACAATAACATAATCATGGATATGATATCCCATCATATTCAATATCCTGCCAACACTCAAGGGGAATGAACTATGCTGAATGTGTACACCAAGAGGTGGGAATCTTGTGGGCCATCATAGAATTCTGCCTACCGCACCACAGGAGAAGCTTCTTTAAAATTTTTGTTCCCTCACATATAATAAAGAGCTGGGGGCGGGGGGCGGAACCCTGATTGTTAAATCTGTGTTCACTCACAATATAGAACTTTACCTGAGCCTCGTGATCCTGGAAAACAGCTATGGTTAAGAAATCTTCCCACACTTTTGTATTCCAGAAAACAGTTTACTATAAAGAACCACCCTTCTCCCGAGGACTTCGGTAAGACTCGGGATACCTCCCTCTACAACAAGGCCAAAGTTCCCATTCTTTGCCTCATTTATGATTAGCTAAACTGTTTTGTTTCCACTAATCATTGGAAGAAAATGCCTCTTAATCTGACTTGATCAAGTTTTAATTAAGCTTTTCTGCTTCCCCCACCTCTGAACTTTGACCCACCCTCAGCCTGAGTTCACGTACACTTGCTTCTTAATAGCCCCTCCTAAGAAGAGGCTGACCTCAGGGTAAAACTTTCGCTGAGCTACTACCACGGCCCTTCCACTCCTTCTTTGAGTTCATCCCACTTCCTGCACCAGGTTCTCTCAAACCTTGCTTACTCTTCCTGTAAAAGAAAGGCCCGTTGTACCTGCATAGAGATGCTTCAGGCATTGCAGGTAGGACATCCTGTCACAATAGTCTCTCCCCCTCCTCCCACCCCGCCACCCCTTGCAATGTTCCTTTTAAATAAAGTCTCTCCTTACCTAAGTGTACATTTGTTTTTTTATTTAACACATCTGTGCCCTTTAAGGCAGTATTCTCTTCAACCGATGTGAGTCATTTTTTAAACTATTGCTCCAAAAGCAGGACAATTATTCCTACATCTCTGACTGCCGTGCGATGAGACAATGACCCCAGCGACACGTGCAGAAATCTCCACACAGCAATAGTTCCATTCCTTGGAACGGTTAATTAAAATTACCCCTCTCAGATGCCACTGAATTTAATCTGGTTAGCTTAAATTAACACCAAGCTGAAATTAAAGTAAGTTAGAATTTTAAGGAAGAGAACTGCATGGAAAGGTCACAACAGTTTTAAATTTCCTAGATTGCCACAGATGCTGACAGTGGGGTAAAACTATTTTTATTCAGAGGCTAGGTCAGGGTGAACGATATGTTAATCCTTTTCTTTGGTTGTGCCCTGGGATTCATATGAAATAAAACAAATCCATGATCTTTAAATGAGGTCTTATAGGCTTCTCTAGGAAATGTTAGTCATGCTACATCTTCATTTGGGATTTTTTTTTTTTTTTTTTTTTTTAGAATTTCTGATGAGAACAGATTTTAAATTATAGCTATGGGTTTTTTTTTATATTTTTTCTTCATACACCAAAGTATTTTCTCTTTCCCCCACAGTAATATTTTTCACCTAGGATGTTATTACATTATTTAATGACCAACTCTACCATGAGACACACACACAAAAAGATTCAACAGTTAAAATTACAAGAGTACTAATACTCTTTGATGTTACATAAGATCAACTTATCAAAACTTGAATTAATAAATCTCCTTAGGTTATTGAGAAAATTTAGGCCTTACTTTTCAAAGTCTAAACATTCTCTTCAGATTTACAAAGCTTCATTTTCACCCAGAGAAGTGCACTTACCAGATTTGGAGATTTAAAAAGCAAAATAGGACTCAGAGCTTAGAATTTATGGATTCAAGCAACTTTTAAAAATCTTTATTGGGCTGAATTCTTAGTCTTAAACACTAGATCTAAGATTTGAATAATGTCAATTAATACATGACATCTATATTCTGGTTTATAAGCAGAAAAAAATCACCTAAATCACGTGTGATTTAAGACTTGATATATTTCTCTAGGCACTAGCAAAGAAGAAAATCTGCTTGATTTAATATGTTGCCTATTCCATGTTAACATATGCTTAGTGGCAATTTGATAAAGATATTTTTTATGGAAAGCCTGAGTTAATGGCAATTAACTGAATCCATGTCAAATCATTTTATTATAATCATCTATTTCTTTTTCCTAGCTCAGAACCCATGTTTGAAGACATTAAACAACACTCAATCATATAGGCTGCTATGACAGGATTAATATTAAATTATTTGGAATGTGGATACTTGTACGTTTGAACATTTCTACAACTCTCTGAATCTCATTAAATCTGTAAAATCAGATGAAAATCTTGTGCATTGAAAAAAGTAGAAATGGTAGCATAGTAGGGTTTTTGACACACTAGGATGAAAATGGAATAGCAGAATTTATTCCTAAAATGTAGTACACTTTCAGGGAAAGGAATCAACCTTGTCAAATATTTCAAATAGTAGAATTAGAAAATCAATATTATATTTTAATCTTAAACTTATGGATGAATCACCATTATGCAGCATAGTGTCATGATACTGTCCACATCATCATTCCTTAGAGTCCGGATGCAGCCGGTTCCATCACCAAGTTGTGTGGCCTGATCCCAGCTGGACCCACAATGCATTCAGCAATCCTTTCTTCATTTTTAAATGATGATAAACACATTGTTTGTGGTGTCCTGCTCCCTTTCTGTTTTTCTCCATTGTTAATCCGTTTCTTATCCTCTTCATTCTTTGCAGATGACTGCATATTGAGTCTGAGATACACTAAATGTTATTTTAAAGTTTTCTCTTTTGCATCTCACATTTTCTGTTGTTATTAAGCATATTCTTCACTTCACCTCAGAATAAGAAGTGAGTTCTCTTAAAAAAACACTTTATTGAGATATGATTGTCATATAAATAGATATATGTATTTTTAGTGTATACCACTTGGAGATAAGTATATGAGTTTTTTGTCTCATGCTCTTTCACTTCCTCAGGAGCCTTGTGCATTTATTAATGCTATTCTGCTGGCTCCTGTCCATCTGCCTGTGGATATTTACATGCCTTTATTCTTCTCCTCTTTTCCTTCAAGGTCAATTTTTTCAAAGTTTATATATGCCCCTTTGTTCAGTAGTTACTCAAAACTCTGGCTATTCCTTAACCCTGGTGACTCTCAAACTCTCTGCTAATTGGCTGGTTATCAAAGCTTTGAGGAAGAAAAAAAAAGTAGCAAAAACTGCTCTGATGCTCATAGTGAGGCCTCACCTATCACAAGCTGGTCTGACACAGATAGGCATCCATGCTATAGACATGACATCACAGCTCGTCTGACATCACAGCTAGGCCACGTTTTTCTCTTTTTGTACATAAATCATCTCAGAGAACATCTGCATCAGACAAGGTCACTTTGAGACCACGATAAGTGAGAGAAAAACAAGGTCACTGTGCAATCTGCAAAATACCAAACAACTCTCTCTCTGAGCTAATATGAGTGACTACTCCTTTCCAATTATAGCTTTATTCTCACTCAGTTTGCCCTCCTTATCAATCAGACTTATTGAGCTATCCAAAATCATAGGTAGAGAGGTGTGTGTGTGTGTGTGTGTGTGTGTGTGAGAGAGAGAGAGACAGAGAGAGAGACAGAGAGACAGAGAGAGACAGAGAGACAGAGAGACAGAGAGAACTAGATCTGACCAGAGTAACCCATTTTCCTTAACAACAATGATTTACCCAAGGAGTGAACATGCGACTCAGGAAATAATCACTCCCTGGGATTCATATCTAGATCACATAGATATCGCATAGATATATAAATAAACATGCTGTCTCTCTCTGCTCTTGTATCTAAGCTGGGATCCCAGCAATCATGTTTCTTGCCATGTGGAGAAAACCTCTTGGTGGTAAGAAAGAATGAAGCCAGTACACAGAAAAGCAGGGTTAGAAATGGAAACAGTGTCCTGAGATTTCCACTAGGATTCCCTGGTATCAAGTGTTCCTGAGGCTTCATGCCTTTCTGCCCTTACTGGAGTTTGGCTGTTCAGCTGTTCCTTAGGTTGTGAGAATTCATTAGTTTATCTTATTTTCTTAGTTCAAGTGGGGTTTCTGTCACATATGAACTATTCCAAACTGATAGACTTATCCACATTCTTCTGCTGGTTTCTATCCTTTTGGGGCCATACTACAAAAAGGAAGATACACAATGTTTCGGGATGGAGGGTTGTAGAGAAGGGGAAAGACACAGACAGACCTTTCTGACCTTGACCACGAGCTATAGTTTTGACAAACAGCCCTCCTTAAGACCTATACCAGATCTCTCTGTGACCTTCCAGACACTTTTTAAATCTGGAAATATATTTTAAATGAAAAATGCCTCTTGTTGAGAAGCACCATCCTTAGAGGTGTTGCATAGAATGAACACAATGAAAAGGGAAGAGCATATAAACTGGACTACACTTTTTGTTTCCTTTTGAAAAGAAAGAAAAAGCAGACACTAAGATCTAACAAAATAAATTATGTTCCAATTTGAATTTTCATTTTTTCTAAAGAAACACATTTGCATTTAGTATTTAAGGTCACGGTTTTGCAATTTGTAGAGATAATAAACCTGAGTCTTAGTAAATAAAAATGAATGAGGGTCAGTAACGCATTTTATTTTGTTACCAGGTTTCTCCCCCATCTGGGAAAAGATCCTTGGTGTTAGCTCAAACAAGTGATTAAACAAAGAGAAAGGGATAAGCCATGGTCTTCATGTTTAGTTATATACAACTTATTTTTCTGATTAAAAAAATAATGTTATTGTTGCAATAAATTAGCTATTTGAAAATCTCGTGGTTTCTAAATGAGAACAAGAAGAGGAGGATCAAAGGAAAAGGATTCTCGATTCTCTGAAGTTAAAATGGCAACACAGTCAATTGAGTGTTACAATGAAAGAGAGATAGCCATGTAAATGAAATGTAATTTCCTTTGATAATAAATTCACATGTAACACGTTCCCATGAAGAGTCATGAAAGAGAGCATTGACTTCTGGAATGATCTATTCAAGAAGTATTTACTGAGCACTTGCCTTACGTCATGTGCTATTCTAGGCATTAGAAATACGGTAGTAAGCAAAACACCCAGCGTCGCTGTCCTCAAGGAGCTCACATTCTCTAGTGGACAGCAATGTATGAGGATCCAAGATATGGGTGGTCTTCATGCTCACAAATGGTACTTATGAAAATGACTAACGTATTTCTGTATGACTGAGAATGTTCCACTGCCCACCATGGACATGCAAAAGCAAACTTCACTCAGGGAATTTTACAGTGGAAGCAGATTCTTTGGGTATTCTCTTGCACCTAAATACCTATTTTGCAGATGTATTGAGGCCAGCAGCCTTCAGCAGTGTGAGGTCAATAGCCTTCTTTCTTCTATTTATAGGAGAACTATATAATTTCTTTTCCAAACTAGGAAACCTTAGAAAGTCAAAGAAGTCACTGGCAATAATTACCTTAGGAGGGCAAGCATAAAGGTGGCCCCTGTGCCTGACTACCATACCATCCTTTGTCTCCAGTTTCTGTATCTCTGTCTGTTCACTCTGCTGATCTGTAGCCGCTCAGCTTGGAAGGTCTGAGTCTTTAAACAGTCATCCTGTGCCACCTGGCAAGACCCTTGAGCTTCAGAAAAAGCTAGCTGACTCTGGGGATACAAAAGAGGCTCCGATTTTAACTTACCCAGTTCGTAGAGCTAGACAAAAACTGTCAGCAGGGAACCCTTGATATTTTGACAGCCTCGTCCTGAGTTCTACAAGGAAGGAGATATTGTCTCCAAAAAAAGAGCAATCGTTTTTGCTTTATCAGCTTCAAAGAATGTTAAAGGACATGTCTAAATTTCTTGTCCTCGAGGCCTGTAAGTTAAGAGCAAATTATGTGAGGACTCCCTACAGCGCCCCTGCTGGCTAAATAAGAAACATTGCGAAGTTCCCAAGGCTTCTACCTTGGATGAGTGGGGCAAGATGATATGACTTTTACAGGCCTTTCAATTTCTAATTGTCATGATATAATATGTACTGTTTTACAGGTGACATTTTTGCTAGCCCCCATAATAAAATATTATAGTCGTCTTGCTTGGCAAATGTTGGTGCAGTAGGTTGATGGCTCTCGATGAGATGTTATTTATTCTTATTTCATCTTGATTGAACTCCAATAGCACTGCCATTGACTAAGACACACTCTGTGCTTTAAGAAACATCTGTTATGTGATTTAAAATATATATATTTATATGTAAAAATTTGAGGGCAGGAAGAGAGTGAGGGAGGTTAAGGATAAGCTTGCCTTATCTGGGGTAACTGTTCAGTAATTACCAACTTTATTTCATTTGATGAATTAACTTCTATTTCCTTCTGGCCTGCTTGATGAGGAATTTTCTGTCCACTTTTCCCCAGGAAATCTATGTTCCTTGCCCACTGGCTTTTGGACAGTTCCTAGAATGCCCTGGAAGGCCATACATGTTTTGTGTTCTGTTAAAGTCCCAATACCTTGTACAGCTTATTAAACCATGGTTACCTGTTGAATAAACAATTTTTTTTTAGTAATCTAGGTAGGTCGATAACATATAGGATTTTATCAATGCTGAACACAGAAGTTGTCAAAATATATCTGTAATCTTGGAAATTACTTGAGCATACTGTTTTCCTATAGGCATATACAATTTCAGTTAACACATTTTCTTCTATGCATTAGAAATTATTATAAATAAGTGTCTTTGTGATTTGAGGTATCTAGCAAAGGTTCCTAAAATATCAACCCTAATCTATCATTTTAGTTTTTTTTTTAAATGAAAGACTTTCTTTGAGAGGTGAGTCACCTATTAAAATGCAAATAAACCCTTGACTGTTAATAATCCCCATAGCTGACATTAGTTCCCAAGAAAGCCTGAGATAGGGATGGGAAAACATCCACCCTAACCGTAAACCTCAGGTTTGCCCCACAGTAATGTTTTCACATAGGTTCCAAAACACATGAAAACCTGTCATTTTGTGGAGAAACACTCTGTGTTAATCAATATAAAACACAGTCAAGATTATAGAACTTGCAAAATAGCAACCGTAAGCATTATTTTTTCTTTTATGAATCCACAGCTGTGTTTTGGGATAACAACCATAGATCAAGGGAAGAGGGAGGATTTAGCTCTTGTTTCAAATTAAGATAATCATTACCATTTTTTAGAAAAATTATAAATGGTGGTATCAGTGCTACATTGGAGTTTTGTGCTACTAGTTTCCCTTTATAGTTAACTTTCTTGAATTTTGTATTTAGGTAGTAAAGATGAGGCTTTGATAGATGGTGTGAGTTGTTTTGCCTTTGAAAGATATGTTTACAAACACATCTCAAATGTGCTCAAATTTCTCATGGCAGTATTGATAATTTGGAGAGTATTGGGAGCACTCGGTCATATTTTCAGTTATGTGAGTGAGAGACAGAAGGTAGAACCTATGAACATCAAATTTTCATCTCTGCTTGCAGAAGCATAGAGGCTACTTTAATCTATAATTCAATTGCTTTAGTTAATCAGGAAAGTGCTGTTGGGGTGTGAGAGTTTTCTTCAGCCCATGGTGAATATGCTGTGCAAAACTAAGCTATTTTAGTATGTACTATTGATTCAATCGCAGTATTAAAATGAAAACAAAATGTCCAATCGAGAGGTTACAAAGGCATTATAAAGGACCAAGTAGATGATGTTTTATAAAGAGTTTGGAAAATTTTTGATGACATAGAAAATGTGCCAAGGGTAAGGAACTATACAAAATTAAAGTTCTGAATCACCCTTTTTACATAAATTAATTTAATTAACCTTATGAAATCTTGGGCTTGTTATAGATTGACTGGAATGACATAAGACTATTTTCACCTACAGTGTAGTCACCATTGCCATTTAGACATTCTTGTATTCAGCTTGCCTCTACCACATTTCACAAGCCCACACATTCATCTTTCATCCAAATGTAATGGATCCAAAGTGTGACACTTGACTAAGAAGCAAAGAATATCAGCCCTGAGCTTATCCCCTTCTCTGATGGCAACTTTCTTATCCCCTCTAAAAAAAAAAAAAAAAAAAAAAAAAAAAAAAAAAAAAAAAGATAAATTTCTATTAGAAAAGATGTGGTGCTGTTATGGACAAGTCGCCTGATATAGTAAATCATGTTTCACATCTGTTTATTGATCTAAGATGAAAGATAAAGCAACATGGAAAACGATGATGTGAAATGTAAAATAAAAGATTTTTCCCTTTTTAGTTTATGAACAATTCTTTAATGTAAAATCTCACTATGCTCCTGGCTCTAAGAGAAAGGTTTTAGCTTTTATTTTATTTTACTTTTGAAATGTATGCATGCCTCACTACTCTTCAATCTGTCTTCTTCTATTTATATTACCATATCATGGAAAGAGAAGATGCCAAGGATCCGCAGAGGCCAAACCCACCCAATTTGGCATTCTAAAATACAGATAAAAAATAACTCCCGATGATGTGCAAAAGAGAGGAATTCTGTGTTCTGGGACAAAAAACAATCTTCCGCCACTTTTCTACCACCTGTCTCTTCTGGGCTTGCTTAAAATATGTAATGAATATATTTATGCAAGGGAATAGTAAAAATTCTGAAACAAATGGGTAAACCCATCTGAAGAGGTTTGATTTCTACCTGCCACGTTTTGTAAGCTCCTTTGGAGTGGAATTTATTTACTTTTTCATCTCAGCACTTCACAAAATGTTTGGCACATAAAAAGCAGGTATTCAAGAAAAGTTTGAATGAACGAATAAATTCAAATCTTTCAAGCGGAGAATTAATAAGAGTGACTGAAATTAAAAGTGTCGATGATAGGCAAAGGGGTCCGTGATTTTGCAACCCTTTATAAACAGACCTTCTCGATGAGAGCCACTGTAAACAGAAAGGTTTTGCTCTCCTTACTTTTCCTTCCTCTACAATTTATCTTCATAAAAAGTAAAGCACATTTGCTTCCCTCTTGTTTTTGCCAATTGTCTGCTGCCTGGAGGTTCAGACTCCTGTTCCAAAAGAAAGCGTATTCTCATGTTTTTTGTTTCTGTTTTTTCCCAGAAGGATTGTTCTTCCTATACTTCATCACAATTACCTTGACTCTGATCTGAATGCAATAGGTTCTCACGTCAATGACTGAGAGATCATGAACAAAACATTTATAAATAAATGTGGTTTTTCTCAAGTGTTCTCAGTGATCCATTTCCAGCTGAAGTCCTCCTGCTGGTTCTTCCCATAGACGTTCTACTATTGTCCTAGCAAAAGGTCACATTTGTGGTTTTTCTGCTTCACTAGAGAACTTTACTGATGAGAGCATCACCTTGAATTCCTTGAATTTAACACTCTTGGCAGCTATTTCCCTAGGGAAAGCCATGACATTTATTTAAATGCAGTTTTGTTCACATTCTATGCTCTTTTCTTTTATTAACAAGTTATTTGTGGGATACTTGCCATACATTAAATCGCATGTCTTTAAAATGTACAATTGGTTAAGTTTTGACATATGTATGCCATCACCATAATCAAGAGAAAAAGCATATCCATCACCCCAAATTGCCTTTTGATCTCCAGTTTCATTGTCTTCAGGGTCCTGAACCATTTCTGAAAGAGGTGAGGTAGAGGAGTGAACTCCATGCTTTTCGATATCTTTTCTATCCGCATTCCATTCCTGGGGTGTTATTACAACTCACAAAAGGAATCTGATTTGCACAGTTTAAGATAATTTTATTACTTCTATACAACACTGCTGAGAATTGCTTTTGTTTTTTCTTATGGCAGAGACAGCTAGTTGTCCCCCAATATCTATTCTTCCACATTTCCTTTAGTAAGAGCTGCCTGGGGCTTTAGCTGGACAGAATATGCCCTCCCAAAAGATATCCTCATTTCCCAGTTTCCCTTGCAGTTAGATGTAACCAAGTTCTGTCTAGTGAGATGTGAGCAGAAGTGGTAAGGAATCTACCAGCTGTTCTCTGGAAGGGAAAGAATGTGGATACACTTTGCTTTAGCCTTCTGACTGTCTAGAATGCAGTTGCAATGGTCATCTTAGACCATGAGAGAGAAACTGCAAGTTGAAGACAGTAATGTGAAAAATGGAAGGGACTATACTGACCCTGAACTTCTCTTAAACTGTTAGGTGGGAGAAAAATAATGTTCTCCATTATTTAAGACCCTGTGGCTTTGGTTTTTTTTTGTTTGTTTGTTTGCTTGTTTTGGTTACTAAATATAACACTATATTGTAATTAGTGTACTTCTGGTATAGTCTGAATGTTTGTGTCCTCCCAAATGCATGTGTTGATGCCTAATCCCCAGTATGGTGGTATTTGGAGGTAGAGCATTTGGGAGATATTATAATTAGGTTATTAGGGCAGAGCCCTCATGAATGGTATTAGTGCCCCTATCAAAGAGGCCTGAGATAGCTTGCTCACCCCTTCCACCGAATGAGGACAAATAGAAGGCACCATCTATGAATGGGTGGGTCCTCATCAGATGCCAAATCTGCTGGCGCCTTGATCTTGGACTTCCAAGACTCTAGAACGATAAGAAATAAATTTCTGTTTTTTATAAGCTACACAGTTCATGGTGTTTTTGTTATAGCAGCCTGAATGAACTAAGACTACTTCTATTTTATAAATAGGGAAAACTTGGACACAAATTGGATAAATGAGCAAAATTGTGATTGAGTCATCTTATTACAATGATTATTTGCTTCTTCTAAAATAAACTCAAAGGTAAAGAGTGGACTATTTCAAATCATTTCCAATGAATGTCATGGAATCTCAGACATTCATTTAGGAAAATGTTTTAGCAAGATTGGCCACCTCAAATACTCACATAGCTGCTGCTTTTCAGACTTAAGTGTATTCCACACAAGTCTGTTCTCACAAATTGTCCTTTGGACAAACACTTGGCTAGATATACTAGTGTCATTTATTATATCCAGAGTGTTAATATTCTTCTTATTTCTCTAGGCCATTGCTGTTTTGCCTTCATTATACTGGCAGGTATAAACTTTTCTAGAATGGTAACAAGACTTGATTTGATATAATCAAGTAAATAGCCTAGCAAGATGCTTTTTCAGGACTCTGCCAGGAAGGACTGAGTGTTAAACATGTCATCATTGTATATTTTTTTATATGCAGAAAGCCTACTTTGACATTATCTCAGTGGCACAGCTGCACTGATTTTCCTTGCTACCCTTACACCCCTAAACATTTCCCACTCCTTTATTATAATGGTAGATATTATGTAATGAAGGTAGTTCTGAAAGGCCGTAACATAACAGACCTTTACTGCTGCCGAATTGAAATATCAGGCTCAGCAGATGAACAGGTTGCCTAGCAACTGATACTGCAAGCTCCAGCGACTGCTCATGCCCACTGAGATTGACAAGGGAGCCATCACTGGCTGTTTGTACCTTCCTATTTAGCAATTCCGACAGTGAGATCAAAGCCCCTAAAAGGAGGGGTATACGATTAAATATTAACAATTAAAGAGTGTGTGTACAAATATGAGTGCGTATGTGTATGTATGTGTGTATATATATAGTTTTAAAATGTATAATTAGAAACATACAGTTAGAAATTTTTCTTAGAGAAATTCCAATATTAATTAAAAGAGAGAGAGAGAGAGAGGACCTAGAGGGAGGAGGAAATAAAAACATTAGGATTTGAAAAAGAACAAAATGAGAAACGGACCTACTGTGAGCTTTGGCTTTCCGTTTTGTGTTGAGGTGCAGTTTATTTTGGCTGAGAGGCATGGCTAATGCATGCATGAGCAGGCATGTCCAAGAAATTTTATCTTAGAATATAATAACCATGAAATGACTTTTGAATATCTGAGCAGGTGGAGCTACATGCTTCTGTGCACTGTTTTATATGCAATCATGCTTATGTGCTGTACCCAAATTGTCAAGCATTACTAGCAGTCTGATTGATAAGTATAGGTTTTCTTCCACTGGCAATGAGATTTTATTTTACCTGTTATGGTACAAATAATTAACTCTTATGAAATATTCCTTTCTGACACTGTTTACAAACACCATTTATTTTCTGGAATTTTTGAAATACGTAAACATGAAGCAACATTCAAAATGTATCTCAAAATAAATTCAAGGTTCTATTGTGCACTGCAATCCTTTTGTGAAATGTTCAAGCAAGGAATTGTAGCCTCTTTTATTTCAGGGGAAAAAAGAATTCATTTTAAAAAGCCCCACATTTTGGAGGCAAATTATTAATTATAAGCTTGGTCTCATTTCAAATAAAATTAAATCTGTATTTTGCTATAAATTTCACCTAGAAATCATTTTTTTTTTTTTTACTTTCATGGATATATACTTTCATGGCCTACCTAGCATATTTTAAAAATACATGTACCCTCTGACCCAGCAATTCCACTGGTAGGACTTTATCTTAGAATAGGCTCCCAATATATGGAAACATATAGGTTCAATGATACTCAATGCAATAGTGATTATAAGAGCAAAATCCTGCTAACCTAAATGTCCATTTATAGGGTACTAGTGATATAAATTATTATATAGTCATAAAAATGGCAATAGGAATCCTACTAGCAGAACTGCTGGATCATAGGGTACTTGCATTTTTTAAATATGTCAACTGTTCCATGTGCTTTATATCCATGATACTATTATAAATAAATTTTTGCAAGAAATATATCTGAAGTATATTGTTAAGTATACAAAATTTAAACAAAAGAATATAAAGAAAAATCCTATTCTATCCCAAAATCCAGAATGCGTAAATGTTTATATGTGGATACATGCTTCTACAGCAGTTACTTTTGGATAAAATGTTTAGTGTACACCAGCAGGTGGACGGGAAGGGGGATTTTGCTCTTTACCATAAACCCTTTCCCCTTAAAAAAATTACACACAAGTATTACAATAAAAAATGCTAAAACACATATTGCTTATTACTAGTACTATGAAATATATTATTTCATTTATACTTTGTGCAGATACATACAAATTGAAAAAAAAACCTTATAATGTTTTTAGCATAACATTTTTGTAATCATCTTGTCTTCAATAATCCTGTTAGTGTAAAGATTAAAGATGGTGTCCCTAGTTCTTCCTTGGGTCTTCTGTGTGTTTCTAGGATCTTAAGTAAATTAACTCATGAACTTTCTGAATTACAGGCAATTATATTTTGGAAAGTCCTGAGAAGAGTTAAGGGATTAAGAAGGAGCAAATGCAATACTGATCTCTTTCTTTCTTTTACCGAAGCCCCAAAGCCAATAATATAATTATCTTCTATTAAGTCTATTTCATCCTCAAGTAAAATAATGAAGCAAGTATTCATGAAGTGGAGCCATAAGCCTTGTATCATCCCTTATGCAAAGAATATCTATGCAAGAATCTGTGAATAAATATTCTGTTTGGGGTGAAATGTAGTCTGCCTTAGGTGATGTTTTCCATATGACCCCTCTTCCCCATGGAAACAGAGCTTACTTACATGTTTATTAAAGAAAAGTGATGACTTAGTTGCTGGGAAGTTGACGGTTTAAGAGAATAAACCAACTTTATGATGATTTCCCACCCTGGTCCCCAAATGGGACAGTTCAAATACAATCAGTTTGGATTTTTAATTACAGTTAGAAGGGCTGGCTTCTGGTTACCAATTGTCTTTTGAAAGGAAGGTTAAAACACCGAGGACCAAAAAGTAGATATAAGTAGATATGGAAGAAAATAAATGGAAGGGCTGAAGGAGAAACATGTATATTATTTAAAAACTTCCATATTACCAATGCTAAACAAGTATGTCACTTTTGAGAAATGAACTCAATTCAGCTTTCTGGTTTACTATTCAAATGATCTGTTTTATTTTGTTTGTTTTCTATTTTGTCTCAGACATCCCTGCCTTAAGGCAAATCTTGCCACATTGCCTGCACCAAGTAACATTGAGTGTCTCATGCAGGAAGCTTATCAAGCACAGGACTTAATTTAAATTAGTCCTTACTCATCTTGAGCCTATCCTTCCCTCTCTTCTCTCATCATGTGGCTGAGCAACATAGCTCTCCTTAATAACATCATTGGGAGTTGGAAGGAGATATCATGTTTATGCATGGTTGTTGTGGTTTGAATATGTATGTCTCTCCGAAAGTCTTTTGTTGGAACTTAAACCCTAAGGTGATGTTATTAAGACATGGGGCCTTTTGGACAGTGATTAAGTCATGAGGGCTCTGCCTTCATTATTATCCTGGATGGAGCTGAA